>PVJD01000381.1:240966-464382 GCA_004026545.1 Mormoops blainvillei | reverse complement strand
AGGAAACTGCATCTGAACCCAATTACAGCAGCCAGCCAATCAGTTCTCCAAGGCACTGCATATTATTCAGAGTAAAAGTTAAAACAAAAAGGAAAATGGGGACTAATCATAAAAAAAGCCTAATCATGAAAATAGAGCACACGCATCTAAACAAAGAACGCTCAGAGCCAATCGCAAGCTGCAAATGAACAGATATACAGGACAGTGGCGAACAGGCTGAAGCGTCAGGAAAAAACCCCAAGTTAATCAGAAGGCATTCTCTCTATACAGTAAGCTCGCACCCATTACCGTCCTTTGTGCTAATGACCATCACTCAAAAGGACATCAAAACGAAAATCACCATTTGTTCGAGTTAATTTCTTAAAAAATCTGCGATTTTCCTCTACGACATTTAATATTTATCCATCTTAACCCACTGGAATGTCTATTTCCTAGCCATTAGTATTCATTTTGGGGGATGTAAATTGAAGGTCATTAAAGTTGGACTTTTCCTTCTCTTTTTCATCCACCTCGCGTTACATCTTTAAAAAGCAATATGATTCCAATCAGATGTTTGACATACAGTGACAGGGTCGCCTTTACTTGACTGTTATGTTACTGGAAACAAAATTCGGGGCTTATTAACGGGACCTGCCACATACAAGCATTTCTCACTTCAAGCAGTACTTACATTCTAACAAACCTGGCTAGAAAGGGAGTCCTTTTGTTAGGGAAATCCTGAGTTCACTCCGACTTCTTTCATACAATGGGAAAAAAAAAATACTCAAAGGAAATTGAAAACCGCTGGCAAAAAAAAGAAATGAAGTTGGCAGGCGGGTTTATGGCATGCCGGGCACGATGCTCTGTGTTCTCCTTCCTCATTCTTTCTTCTTTCCCTGGAATTTCTCTTTTGTCTCAGGAACCCTTTGGGATAAAATGTTCATGGTTCTGGGAACCAGTGCCATCCCACTTTTTCTGGGGACTCGGAATGTGTAATGAAATGGGTCTGGTTTGCCCATCGGTTCTGTAATCCACGAGATGAGACATTGTTTAATTTTACAAATCTTTGTATCCTGAAGAGGAAGTGTATACCCCATGACAGGCTTTGCTTAACAGAAAATCTCTAAATTTTAGGCTATATTCAGTAGTGGCTGCTATACCTCGCCTGCCCCACGCTCTCATTCCCACGCTGTTTCCCGTTGCTTGGTATCCCCGGGGATACAAATTTTAATCAAATACGTGAAGCGAAAAAGGAGATTTAAATGTCCACTATATCCTATAGTTTGATGGTAGAGTTATTCTCAGAACTTGGTTTTGTATAATGCTTTCCCTCTCCCACTTGTTATCCAAACTCAGGAAATACTTTCAGACAAGTTGCTGTTATCATCTTTGGACCCCTTGTGCACCTAGAAGGAGAAAGAGAAAGGTGGGGTAGAAAGGGAGAAAAACAGAGACAGAGAAGTAGGACATAGGAAATCATATGGTGACAAAAAGAGGGTTATCGGCAAAGTGAAAGGCTTCGCTCAGGCTGAACTAACATGGAATGGCCTCTTGCACTGAAAAACTGAGTTGAAAACAGCTCATACTTGGAATCAACGCCCACTACCGCTGTAAAAAATAAATATGAAAGAAAACACAACTAAACTGAATGCCAGTTTTGAGTTTCAAATTAAATAATTTGCCTTTAGAGGTTTCACACAAAAGAATAAAAGGGAGCAGTGTGGGAATGCATTTCTGCTTTATTCTCTTAGATTTTAAATGTTTTAAAAAATTAATGGTGGGGGGAGAGAGAGGGAGAGAAACATCTATTTACTGTACCACTTACTGATGCATTCACTGGCTGATTCTTGTATGTGCCCTGACCGGGGTTCAGCTGCAACTTTAGCTTATAGGGCACGTGCTCTGACCAACTGAGCGACCCAGCCAGGGTCTGCTTTACTCTCTTTGAATTAGTGAAAAGACTCAACCCTTTCCTTTGGTTGCCTTGTCGTCACAGGACCCAGCGGGAGAAAATGGAGCTTGATATAAACCAGCCCTGCAAAGAAGTGCCTCAAAGTTCCAGCCCCAACCAGCCAGGAGTCTCTCCCACTTTCTACTTGGTGGCGGTGCACAGGAAAGAAGTGTATACATCAACCCAAGGACAACGTGCACACCAGGAGCAAAGTAGAGATGGGGCTAATTTTAGGGGCGCCAAATAATGATGATGATGACATGACGATGGTAAGAATGACGATAAACAGTTGGCATTTAAAGCAATTCATAGACAAGAAAGGAAATGCCGCCCTGGTTGTCCAGGAACTCATAGTCTAATTTACAAACTTACTGAGGGCCAGTTGGGAAACATGTAAGGGAAGTAAGGAACTCCTCACCACCTTCAATGGGCTTATTTTGAAAAAGAGAGAATGTTTAAAAAAAAAAAGTGGGAGTGAAGTAAGAGGAAAGGCACAGCTTGGAAGGGTCAGACAGGTCGGTAACAGCGCATGCCGAGAACGATGACACAGAGCAGGACAGAGCTCACTGCTCTCCTGAAAGTGGAAGACAGTGTCTATCCGGTTATTGCCATGTAAGTAGAAGGCAGGTTTGGTGCATGACCGGAGACTGAGAAATACGGAATTAAAAGCCTATGAAGGTGCTGGCTCTGGAAAACTCAGTGGGCAGGGGTAACTCAAAGAAGAAGTTGATCATGAATTTGATCCTTCCTCCAGGGACAAGATGAGAAAGCCAGCTACGAGGAGGTATAAATTGAACCACCAGAGAGCAGGCCGATTAGAGCAGAAACATATTACTCTCTCCGTGCGACCAAAAGTATTCGCACGTCTTTATGTTCACAGTTCTTTAAGCACAGAGCAACTCAATAAATCCTTATTTATGTGATGCCATCAGCGTCAGCGGTGCCTAGGCAGTTTTCTTCTGTTGTTTCCAGGCAGAAGAGGGTACAATGCACTTGATTTTTCTTTCATATCAGCCAGTGATTGCCCTTCAAGTTGCAGGGCTAAGATGGGAATTGAAAGGATTTTGACAGTTTTACCATATGCCTTTTTATTCACAAAGACTTCGACTCTTGAAACTGGTTCTTTGTTTTAAATCAGGCATCTATTGATTAACCATGAGACCCAGCCGCAGCTCACCAGGGGATGAGGTGGGGTATACGCTATGGAATTAGGACAGTTAAACACTGAAATCGATCCTCCCTCTCCCCTGCCGCTGTTGCTGTAGCAAGCAGTTTCTCTAAGCTATTAATTTTATTATTAGCACACCTGGAGGCATTGCCTCCCTCGGGGAAAAGCAATTCAACTGTGCATGCTACAAGGCTGGTGGCGGATGATCGATGACACAGCTGGGAGACCGGACAGGGACTTACACCCCAGCCCCACCTGCTGGAAATGTGGGGGTGGTCTTTCTCACAAAATGAATGAGATGGTGTTTCCGGTCTCCTCTCTGCACTGTTTTAGCAAACGTGGGCTACCAAATATTTGCTTGTTTGTTTTGTTTTTGTTGTGTTTTTTTTTAAAGGAAATGTGGAAAGAGGAGTCCTCGAGGTTCTAGTCCTCACTCTGCCGCTTCACTTTGTTGCACTAGATGGGAAGTTTAAACAGGTTGCTCACGGGCTAACCTCTGCTTTCCAAGGCATTTCCTTTGGCCAGTGAGTGCAATGTTGGTCCTGTAAACTGCATACACAGTTACGTACTTTTAGAAAACATCAAATTTTTTTTTTTTGGTCAACTTTCAGAAAGCAGGGTATAACGCATAAACACGTGGATATCTATTTTCTCACTGAAAAAATGAGACGCACGCACTACCCTGGGCCTCTCCGCAGCACGTTATGTGACTGACTGGGGTCGAGGAGTGGCTGTGCCTTTGGAGGGTGCGTGGGCTTCGCGGTCCCCACATCCACACCCGGTGCACATCCCTGGCTACGGCTACCTGTGCGGCCCCTGCGGAGTGGAGTCCGCTGTCCCCAGTGGAGGTTATTTCCACTGTAATAACAATATTTTAAAGCATCTGAGAATATTCCAATAAAAGAAACTCTCTCCTTGGACTAATTCAAGCCTCCGTCTTCCCTCAGTCTTTCCTTTCTCCCCTCCTCCCTTTCCTCTTTCTTGCTTCTCTTTATCATCTCGATCTGCATCTCAGTATCTCTCATGCTCTAGGAAGAAGCAAGTGCTTAACAAAAGTCTCCTTTATGACAGAGGATGTAGAAGGAGGATGTAGAAGGAGGATGTCCCAGCTAAGGTCTGTGTTTTAAAGGTGTCCAGAGGGTGGGGGTGAGGTTGCCTGGTTCATGACTATATGCAGAGATAATCCTCTATTCTTAGAATGTGCACGGTGCTGAATTGGTTTATTCCTTATTCTCCTCCATCTTCTGATGTTCTATACCAGCAGATGCTGCAGAGGAAGTACCTTTTACAATGAGGGGCAGGTTTTGCTCACAAGTAATCAATATTCTGAGTTCTGCCAGCACCAGGCAAAATTTTAAGAAGGTCAGTGACCCTCATAATTCAGTTTCTGTATCCTCCAAAGACTGGCCCCCTTCCCCCATTCTTTCAACAAATGTCGCTTGAACAAGTATTATGTGTTAGGTTCTGTTCCAAAAACAAGTTCCCTCACCTGGCCTGCCACCATCAGAGCTGGTGGGAATCCACCTATGACTTCAAGGAAACCACACTTCAGAAGCAGCACATGCTTTGGAATGAGACATGCAAGGGTTCGAGACCTGGTTTTGCCACTTTTGATTAACTGTGTGTCCCTGTCTGGCTTCTTTAATCTCTCTGAGTTTACAGAAAATGGTCGCGGTAACGTCCGCATCTAGCAGAAAAGTAGACAAAGAAGCTACTGCCCCAATCCTCAGTGACTCCAGGAAGGATCTCACTGAATTTACTGATCTTGACATTTGGCATGCAGGATCAATGACCAACTGGATGAAGCTCACAGTAAGACGCGCTACAGACACGAGAAGGGTGGGAGTTACACAGTCAGTGACATATTAATGCATTAGCCGGAGTTTCACAGTAACATTTGTACATTTACCTATTACTTATACATAAAACATTAAAAGCTGTAAATAAATAATAATTGTGTGGGAGGAATAAGGAGCAAGTGGAGCTCCAGATGATGTAGTAGAATGTTAATGACCGTTGAAGTTGGGTAATGCACATGTGGGGGTTCACTAGACTAATCAGTTTATATTATATTTAAAGTTTTTACAAGAAAAATTTGTCAATGATTAAAAGAACTGGTATCCTAACACTGGTGTGCAGATTAAGCTGTAGAAATCAAAGAAAAATAAGACAATAGAGTATTTTATGAAGTACTTTTATTCTTTATTCAGTTTAAAGGACCATCTTTTCTGTCTCGGGTAATCTTATATTTTAGTATTAAAATACCCGTTCTTTTATAAAAGAAAAATAACATATTGCTAATAACAGCTAACATTTAGCAAAAACAGGCCTGTGACCCAATTTTGTAACTAAATGTTTGTGAGAACACCATATTCCTTTACATATGTCTATGATTACTTTCATGCTCCAAACGCTGAGATCAGTAGTTGCAACAGTTATCGTTGTGCCCATAAATCCTAAGATGTTTGAGCCTTTACAGAAATTATTTGCAGATCCCTGATCTACCTTATTCCTGCCTCATAATATATGCTCAATAAACACTGCCACCTTTCCTGTCTGAAAGACCAGTTCCCTCAGGTCTCTTGTATGTGACTGAGAACTAATTGGACACATTAATTTAAGCTATTAACAGCTGATAATGGCTTAATATGTCACCACTCTCAGATAAGACACTAAAAGCCCCCTTAAAATGCAAATGTAAGCCCAAGGACACAGCTCATAAATCAACTCCAGGGCCTGAGACTACGGAGCTCTCCTGTGGTGGGGAGACATTTCCCCCCTGAGATGGCCGGACTGACGTCCTCCATACATCCCACCAGCTGCTCTTGGCATTTGTTCTATTTTTGTAACTTCAGGATCAGCATAAATATATCATAAGCTCACGCAAGCTAGCTAGTACTCTCTACAATAGTTAACCCCTTTTAGGAAATAAGCGATGGGAGTATAGCACAGTAGTTAAGATCCTGGTGCTTAGCAACGAACGGACCTCACTCCTTGCTCTATTAGGTAAACATCTACATAATCTAAAAACAAAGACTTAAGCTCACTTGTCCCCCTTCGTATAATGGAGAGCGGAACAACATTCATCTTCAGGGGTTTTGTGTGGATTCATGAGAAATTGCACAGGAAGTGCTTATCGTAGCGAACATTTATGGAGCAATACTATTTTTACACCTTGTGTTGCAAATGTCAGTACCTCCCAGGGAAGACAATCCCTGCTAAACTAGGTTTGTCCAGGGACCCAAAGTTAGAGTGTGTGACCTTCAAGAGCTACTCTCTGTTCCATCCGCCTGTTCCTTCTCACCTTCACTAATCCTTGACCCAAAACCCAATTTCAGAAGAAGGGCAACAGCCTTCATAAAGTCACAGGTGCCTCACATGGAAATCTCTTCCCAATTCATAATTTGGTAACTCTGCATGCTACCTTAATAGTCTACAGTTCTAGTAATAAAGATAGGTTAATTTTGCATTAGATGAGCTTTAACGTACATTTAGAAATCAGAAAGCAGCTTATGTGTTCATTAGTGGAAATCTTGCCTAAAGTGGGTCATGTCGAACTAGAGGAAATTCAGAGGCTTTGGGAAGAAAGAGGTATTTTGCTTCATGTGGCATTTATTATTTATGATGAGTTGAATGGCTGTGAATCAAACGAGTCAGATGTGTTTTCTAAGGCATCACTGGTACACGACGGTTTGAGAAATTACCAGGGAAATGGCTTATTCCATGATGTTGGTATCCTGTGCCCACCTTCGGCCAAGAGTGTTGGGGGCTGTGGTGGCTTCATCACCACTGAGGTGACAGACACCTGGGACCATAGCAGCCAGGCAGCCTCAGCAGGGATTAGCTCTTAACCGGAGATGTCATGCAAAGACCTTGGACATAAAATGAGTTGACAGAACCGTGGCTGGCTCCTGGCTTCACCAGCAAACTTGGGCAAAGTGCCTCACCTCTGAGAGGTTCGGTTTCTTCACCTCCCTCCCCACCCCCAAAAAGAAACTGACTCCTAGGAAAGGAATGGCTCCTGTAAACCACATTAATAAATAATCTCTAAATAAACATATTATTTGTGAGGTCCCTAAAAGGGCACTCTCATACAGTAAGTGCTCAGTAAACTGAAGTTACCACCCTCATTGTCACCATCTTCATTGTCACCATGGTCATCAAAAGCTGACCAGGAAGATCAAATATTATCGTTATTGTCCTTGTAGTCTCTAATACCTCAAATCGAGACAGTAGTAGGTTCAAATGTCAGTATGAACTTCAGAGGTTAGCCCCACCTCCATGGAAGCTCTACATCCCCTGGGCCTCTGAGTGTCACTAACGTTAGAGGAATTTGTGCATGAAAACACAGAGACACGATTACGTGTGGGGAAGAATAGTTTTGGTTCCCCCCTCACCTTCCGTCTACTATACACTGTGGGGTAGAGATTCTCCAGGCTGTGTACGAAGGAAAGAATTCACAGGTTCTGCTTAAAGGGAGCGGAAAGGCTTAAGAAAACAAAGATTATCTTCTGCCTAGGTTTCCCGGGTATACGTGGGGAATCGGATTCACACTGCCGCTTAACAGTCACAGGAATTGCACACCTATGATGATTTCCCAGGGGCACGATGCTGAAAATGTACCCCAAGGTGTCAGGAGCAAATGTGTATAATGATGTCTGTCTTTCCTGAAGACAGCAGCTGTGTACGAGTCTTCATGGATTTAAAAGCAACGGGCACTGACACTCGGCTGACACTTTTTGTGAACAAGATGTAATAGATGTTTTCCACCCTCCTACCATCATCAACAGTATTATTCCCTTTGAGAGCCAAGTGCTCAGTCTCCGCTTCTGCACTGGGGTGGCAGCACAGGTTCAAATGTAGGTGTTTTTCCCCAAAGTGGAACTAGATCCCAAGTACACCATAAGACTCTCCGGCTACCTTCCCCTTCACATCCATTGCGAGTGCTTATATCCTGTTTTATTTTTATTTATATGTGTGTGTGTGGTATGTGTGTATTTTATATATATATATAATATATATAAAATATATATATTTATAAATAATATATAAAATATATATTTTATATATTATATATATATTTATATTCCTCATCCAAGGATGTGCTTAATGACTTTAGAGAAGGGGGAAGGGGTGGGGAGAGAGAAGGAGAGAAACACTCACGTGACAAAGAAATATTGATCGGTTCCCTCTCGCACACACCCTGACGGGGGACTGAACCTGCAATCCAGGCATGTATCTTAAGAATTGAACCCACAACCTTTTGGTGTAGGACAAGACACTCCAACCAACAGAGCCACACAGGTTAGGGCTCCTATGATATTTCTGTTCTTTCTTCAACCTCCCAAAATATCAGACAGGTACAAAGAGCACCATCATCCGTCGCCTTCATAAAATACTCCATCTTCACATAACCTAGACAGTCACAAGTAATCTCTCTCTGTTCTATCTCAGCAAAGGGTTAATAGACGGAGATTTCCCTGCCATCGTGGAAATGGTCATAATGAAAAGATAATTGAGTTCCTTCTTCTTCACCCTATGTCAGTGCTGTGATGGAAGACCATACCTTCCACGTTGTTGGTTCTGATAAGTACATACTGCGTGAGAAGTTTGAAGAATCAGTTGCCACCCCTTGCTCTGCCCCTGGTTAGCTGTGAGAGTACATGGGGAGTTTTCTTATCCTACCTAGACTTTCTATCTATCTAGTTTGTTCACACAGAGTAAGCACAGGCATGAGGGAAGAAAGGGTTTTCACGTCCCTTGGTGACACCAGTCCTGGGTGGTAGCTCTGTGGATCGCCGGGTCGAATGGGCTCCACTGTGCCCACCTGGACTCCGCAGCAGAGCCGGCACGGTCGCTGGGCTCAGGCTGCACTACGATGAGAGGAAGGGGAGGTGCGGTGAGCACCAGCTTTGCTGTGCGTAGGCTGGGCCCAAACGAGTTATACAAAAACATACTACCCAGCTTTAACGCTGGGAGTTGCTCAGGAACTTTTCCTGAGAAGAAAATTATTCCTGGGAAGCCATGTAGGGACGTTGCTAATGGACCTTGTGTCCCAGCAGGATCACCTTCCCTGTCCCTGCTACAGTGTCATGTTATATCTGTGTGAAAAAATAAGAATTCAAGTATTAAGAGGTGGAAGAATTTTTCACACGTGTTGAGTCTCACTTCTCCTTAGAGGCACCCCTGAAACAACCGCCTTTCTGGTTCCACTGGGAGTGCACTTTTTCCTTGATATACAGATTACTGCCGTAGTGGCGTTTCCCTCGTAGCACCACACAGTCGTGCACGACTGTGCCAAACTTTGTTCTCTGTCTCCTTGTCCACCCTGTGTTGACCTCGGCTAAACTATTTCCTCTTTATCAAAATGATCATTTTCATCTGTTACTAATACACATGCTTTTGTTTCAAGGAAAGCTGACAATAACAGTAACCTAGCAGTCCCTGTAAAACTTACCAAAACGCATCCTAAAATATTAGCCAATTACAAAAAACTGACACAAGAATTCTATTGGAATAAAAAGGCTCTTTTCACTGAACTTCCACTTTCCTGTGGTTGTTTTTTGATTCTTCTGTTTCTAAGCACAAGGACACACATACACGCAAACCCCATTAAATTTAGCAAGGAACTCTAAAAAATAAAAATCAACTCATAGACACAGACAACAGTATGGTGATTACCAGAGGGAAGGAGGGTGTGGGGAGAGGTAGAAGAGAAAAAAATTTAGCAAGGAACTGTTATGAGTTAGTTTCAAGTATTTGAATTTAATTTTTTTACTAAGGGATTGCTTAAGGGAGAACTGGGGATAACAAGTGTATTAGTTTCCTATGACTAGGTAACAAGTCACCATTCACTTAGCAGCTTAAAACAAAACATTCACTATTTCAGGTTTTATGGGTCAAGAGTCTGGACATGGCTGAGCGGGGTTCTCTGCTCGGGGTCTCACAAGGGTAGAGGTGAAGATAGTGTTAGGACCTGAAATCTCCGCTGAGGCTTGGGGTCCTCTCCAAGTTCGCTGATTATTGGCAGAACTCAGTTCCTTACAGGCCTAGGCCTGAGGCCCTCAGCTCCTGGAGGCTAACATGCAGTTTCCTGCCACATTCCTCTCTCTACAATAGGTCACTCTGTTGCTTCAAGGCCACAAGGAGAAGCACTCTGCTCACCAGATCTTTTAAACGTTGTACCTGATTAGGTCACACACACCCAGCATAAGTTCCCTTACACTAATTTAAAGTCAATACGCTAGGGACTTCAATGACATCCGACAAATCTCTCACATTTGTCATAGAAGGTAACTTAAACATGGGAATGAAGTCCCATCATATTCATAGGCCCCACCCACGCTCAAGGGGAGGGGATTACACAGGATGCGTATGGGGGTGGGAACCTTGGAGATCTAGACATCTACCAACTCCAAGTATATGCGGAGGTACGTGGAGGGCCGTCCACATGAAGAAATGGAAAACTAAGCAAAGCATCCCCGGAATAATCAAATACCAAGTTTTCAATCAATGAATCAATCGCATTCACAAAATGATATAAGTGTGTGTGTGTGAGTGTGTGTGTGTGTGTGTGTCTGTGTGTATACATATATATACACATGTTCCTAGCATCATTTATTAATGTACAAGTGTGGTTAAAATGCGAAATAAAGAAAAACAGAAAAATATTTGCCACTGACACAATAAAAGTCATTTTAAAAAACTGAAGTAAAACAGAAGTTCATGCAAAAATATCCAACCTCAAATAATAACACAAAAGGGGCCGTGTTGCCCACCTGCTTAATTAGCAATTTTCAGACAGGAAACGTACCCGGTCGGCATGAGCTGGTGAAACGGGCCCTCTTCAACACCGACACTGAGTGCAGAAAAGAGAAAGCCCGTGGGCCTTAAAAATACGTATATATTTTGACCTAAGGAGGAGCTGCTGGCTTGTTCTTCCCCTGATGCCATGATTCTTAGAAACCTGCGATAAAGCACTAAGGGGAAGCAAATTAGCTAGATCAGTCCTTAGAGATTTCATTAGTCACATGGCTTATATCACACCTTGAGAATCAAGCAAAGATACAGACTCTCACCCGGCTCAAGGATAAAGACTTTCACAAGGAAAAATGAAACAGCTGCAAACATGCAATGACTTAAAATTTTCCCCTCTAGAAACCTCATACCACTCCCGCTGCGCCTGAGCCTTCACCCACAGCCAAACGGGCCCGGAGGGCAAGGAGGGTCTTGCTGAAAAGTGGAGACGACTTTGAACAACCAGAGAGCTTTCAGGAACAACCCTGGTCCTGTGCTGACAAGTATTTTCTCATCCTTGATACATGTATGCCACACCTTAAACATCCTAAATTTGAGAATCTATACCTCAGATTGGAGATACCATTGTTATCCTCATTTGCCACTGAATGCTTTTGTTGATGGAAGGCTGGGAGCATCCACGGTAACCCCTCCAAGGCTGTACGCAGTCTCCCCACCCCACACCCAAGACCTGGGGCGTGATCATTGAATAGAGACATTCGGTTCAATTAGCCCGAAAAGAACAAAACAAAGACATGCCAATGTAAAGTTGTTACACTTATGCAAACACAAGATATTCGAAGTCAGCCTGACTTGAAGAATTGGGATAAGACTTGATCTAAGAGTGCCTTTTGCAAGTTTTTTAGTTCATTTCCAATAATCTTTTAATTTTAGACTTCTGTAGGCTATTGTGTCTCACCTGCTTCTAATTTTAAAAATGTATGCTAAGCAAATAACCTAAATCATGAATGAAAAGTTCTATCCCAAGGTACCTAGCAAGGTATTATTTTTAACAGTAAAAAGAAAAAGAAATATACTCATGTCTCCAAATACGGGAACCGGGTATTTAAATTTCGGTACTTACATGGGGTAGAAAACTGTGAATCCATTAATAATCCCACTATCTAATGTTGCTGTGACTTGGGAGGGTGAAAATTAGAGCATGAAATTAAAAAGATATTCTACAAACTCTAGAAGCACAGAGTGAACCCTTCATTGTATCCTGCGGCTTCAGGAAACAGAATTTACACAATTACGATGGCAGAAACTTTCCTCCCTCACTCTGCAGCAAATATAAATGGTTAACCTAAAGTCTCCTTCACATGAGAGATCGTATAACTACAGTAATTTATAAAGTAGTCTTCTGGATAAAGGTCATTGCTTGTTTGTTTGTTTGTTTGTTTGTTTTTAGACTACGGGACTGTACTGCCGCTGCTGTCTCACACCGCAGCAAGTGGCTTGCTGGCAGGGAAGGTCACCCGGGAGACCTGACTGCTGGTCTGACCTACCAGCTGAACTGGGCACCGGGAGGCTACCGTCGCGCTCCGCCTGCCTTCCCTGCACCAGAAGCTGCCCACGGGCACGGTCTGGAGAAAGGCAGGCAGTGGCGAGGCCGTCTGGACTGCGTGCATGACTGACAAAGCTTTCAAGATTTGGTGGGTGGGTGTGGAAAATTATCCTGCCCAGGACGCGCCTCACAAGTGCGTTCCTTGGCTTCAGTCAGCCTGCCGCCTGCCGGCGGCCCAGTGGCCACCTTCTTTGCGGGTGCCCGCCCGCCCTCTGAGGCAGGTCTGGTTTCGGCCACTCCCTGAAAGCTTCCTGGGAGGCTGCAGAGCAACCCTTCCTTCCCGCGGTCGTTTTCCCAGGGCGGGGAATGATGACTCACGCAAACTTCTTATAGATGCGAATGACTTCATGGTTGGGGAGGAGTAGAGAGTAACGCAAATAAGTGTTCGCACCAAAAAAAGCGAGCACGGGAACCTCAGCAGAATGAAGACATCGTGGGTCTTTGGGTCACTTGCAACTGATTCAACCCACAAATCCTAAGTGTTGACCTTGTGTACAAAAGGACCGGAAGAAAATATGCCAAATAATTTCTCCCCACACAGTGAGACGCCATGAATTTTTATCATCAGCCACTAGATTCCAAATTTCCAAAAATATATTATTTCTACGACTTTTAAAACCTCACAGCCATAAGAATGTTCAGACCGAGTACAAATTTGCCTTTCTCAACCTAAAGACCCCTTCTGGCTGTGCTAAATTATTTTCATCAGAAACAATTGCTTCAAGGCACATAGTACTGGTCATATTACTTGTCGAAAATTACAAACCTTGTCAAACTCTTCCCTTTGTGGCTTTACAGTGCGTTGTCAAAAGTGAGCTGTTTGCAAATCAGCATAACGAGGGGGAAATGGTGTACTTCCCTTTTATGCCAAGAGAAGGGTTTCCTATAATTTTAGCAGTCATTAAGATTTACTAATGAAGACTTAAGATGGAACCTGAAAAAGGAAATATAAAGTTAAGTGGCTCGTTTCGGCTTTTGAGAGGTAAAGTATTCAGCAGAAAAATGAGTCCCATCCCGTCAGCCGAAACCACATAAAAGCTGCAAAGGCGATGCAGCCTCTCCAGCAGCCGCCCCTGCTGAAAGACACCGAACACGGAACACCGTCGGCCTAGCGGGCCCACCTTCTAACAGGTGAGAGGCTATTTCAATCTCCATCCCCATTTAATCACAGGGCTGTTTGAGCCCTGACTGCCAATTATACTGAATTAGGTGTCATAGAGTAGGTTTGTGATCTGGGCTATAGTGCATTAGGGACCCAGCAGAGACCACCATGTTGATTCGACAAGCTTCTTAGAGCTGGCATGAATAAATTAACGCGACAGAATGATTCTGATGAAGAGAAGATTGGAGCCAAGCTCCCAGAGATGGAAGATTAGTGACTAATCAGCTTTAACACCTGGTTTCCATAACATTCTAATAACAGCTCCGTGCACTGCTCTAACAAAACACAACAGCCTCTGCCAGGGGTGGGGGGATGTAACAGAGCCTCAGAAGTTATGGCTTGGGGTGTTTTATTCAAAGCAGAATGTATTTCCCTGTCCATGGGAAATGAAGAGTAGGGGCAGTACCTACCCCCCTCCCCCGCCTTTTTATAACGGGATGGAAAGAGGGGGTGATGGTGAATTCCAAACAACCAGGTGCCTGGGCGGGCCGACTCAGTGGGAAATTTGCTGCTGCTGACTCCAATGCAACCTTCGTCAGCTAAAGGGGAGGGGTGGAAGGAGAAGGTGGGGCAGGAGTCCCAGCAGCTGATGCTGATGGGACTGTGGAGACACGTCCTGAGGTAGAGAGAGACAGACCCCAGGTAACACTCAGGTCTGGCCTCTTACCTTTAGGTTCAGGCTAAACAAATACCAAAGCCCCCAGCCCACGACTTTGGTTAATCTGGAGAAAACACCAGGCTGCTAACATCTGTCATGGGAAGCTAAGATTCAGGATACAACCCAATGGCTCCCCCCAAAATAGGCTAAGATCTCTAAATACACCTCATGTTTCCACCCCTTGCTAGACGCACGAGGGAACGCCCGCCATCTGGGGCCAGTGCTGTTAATCAACGTGAGAGGAGGCAGCGCTCCGAAGACCAGCATGACCCACTGTCCTCATCCCTTTGTCCGTTCGCTTTTTGAAAGGCAAGTCACTAATTGTGACAGGTTTTGTGAAATCAGAAAGCCCTTAACTGAGAACAGTTAATTCTCACAGAACCTCTGAGATGGATGTGGGAACAGCATTTTGACATCTAGCAGAACTGAGGTATGAAAGCATTAGAATGATTTTCTCATGGCTGCTTAATATTTTTTTTTAAGTTCATCCCTGTGCTAACCTCGCTGACATATCTAAGAAACTAAGAAAACCCAATTTAATGACAACTAAGTGTTTGAAGCCATGGTTGTTGGTGAGGGGTTATACACAGTACAGAAAATACAAAAGGTTTGTTTGGCAGAAGACATATGGTTATGTCTCCTGTGATTTTTCAGACAGGACTTGATGCACGAGGATGGGATTGACACTCAACCTTACAAGGAAACAATGCTTTTTTTGTAAGGCAGGTTGGCCCGTCTTTGCAGCTTCTATTTATGACGATAATTTCTATTCACACAACTGGACTTTCCAGTCACCATCGGTTTAATTTTGTAACTTACTCTCTAGCCAGGGGTCACATCACCAATTTAGAGTCCCCATTCCTTTTTTATTCAGGTTGTTTCCCCGCATCGGACCCAGTGCTATGCCCCACATTCGGCATGTCAGCCTGTGAAGACCCACGCTTTCTGCGGTGACTGACAGAGAAGCCAACCACACAGTGTCCCAAGGGTTGTTTCCAAATTTGGCCTCCCAGAGGAAACCCGCTAAACTCCTCCAGGCATGCTTTCATACCGACCCATTTTCACAGCTCCGTTTGTTCTAACACCTGACGCCTCCTTTGCCTCGGCAAGTCTCAGGAAGAACGCAGGCGGACCGAAGAGCAGCTGTTATCCATTTTACACTAGACATCATTTCCTTCGGCCCCTTTGCCAGCTTTTCACCCTCAAACTCAAATTTAAGCCTAAGTGTCAAAGGTGAGAGACGGCTCTTTCAAAGGCAATGCATGACACACAATAAACCTGGATGCGAATTCGGAGCTAATATTCTCTTTTTTATTGTTTTGTTTTCTCCCCGTTGAAATATTTTAGTAACTATTGTTAAATGAGGTAAAGATTCCTCTTGAAGTAAACTTTCAAAGGAAAATTCAGGGGGGAAAGTCAACCTTTAAAAGGGTTGATTGAACTTGTAATCATAAAAGCCACACTCTAGGACATTTGCTGCATTCCACTCTGTTACATGTTTTATCTTTTTACCCCAAATTTTAAATGCCCTAAACCATAGAAGACAAAAGATCCAGACATCATCCCCGCTGAAAAATTACCCCTGCCGGCTCCAAAGGGGCCTGCAGGAGTTCACTGTGGGTGATGTCGCTTCCGTGGGAATAGAGGGGAGCAGGTCTGCGTGCGCCAAGAGGAGCTGGGACATATGTGTCCTCATAACAAAACTTTCAGTCTGGAGGGAGACAGACTTTGCCTCCTGCCCCTCCAAGGCACACTGAAGATTTCCGAGGGGCATGAAAGCAGCATGGGGGTCGATGGGTAATCCGAAAACATGTCATTTTCTAAGCAACAGCAGCCAACAAACAATCTTCCAGAAATGAAGCCAAATGATACCGTGGTCTACCCCACGCCCTCCGTGGGGTCCACATCGCAAAGTAGATACAACCCTGAGTAGATAAGAATCTCGCGGGAGAGCTTGAGGCCAGAGACAGTGGCCCCTGGGGGTCACAGAGCTGCTGACAGTCTGACGAATCCAGAAAAGTGCAAGTATTCACATACAAGCAGCAATACGCATGTTATTTCAGGGTTTCAGTGAAGGATGGGAATCACTGAGGACGATATAAATATAATTTCTTTTGGTCATGACAATATCATATCAGCACACTAAAATCCCCAAACCAACTAGGTTCTTAGGTTCAAGACGCAGGAGGAAAGCTGGTAGGTTAAATGTGTGACAGTGAGCACAGAAAGGTCAAAGGGAATCTAACGATCACTCTTCTCTCCCCAAAGCTTCATTCATGTAACACAAAGGAGCAGAGGGAGGGAACGAGAGACATCAGCGCGGGTAATGTATCGCTTTATGGAATTTGCTACCATAGTAAGAAAATCAAAGGAATAATTTCTGATTGTGATTCTTATACCTGAAAGTTTCAACAATCAATGAGGGCAAAAAGTTGAGACATTAGGATGCCATAGGCAGTAGCTTTCCCATGAGCACTAGAAGCAGACGCTATTTCATAAAATGAGGAAGATTCAGTTTCTTAGGCATCGGATCAGTATGTTGAATATACCTAACTTAGAAGCAGACAGAGAGCATTGCATGAGGAACTTATGTCTGATAAACATTTGCAGACTGTTGGGTATCATACAAATGTCAGTTGTTATTTTTACAAAGGGCTGCTGACTTTCAATGCTACGCAGATCAGATAGAATCTCAGACGGTCCTGTTTGGTTGCTCCCACATTAACCTAATGCCCTACCCGCAGAAGATGTCCTAGGAACCGTGCTTGGAGTGCGGAAGTGGACAAAGCACACCCGGCTTTATCCGAATAGAATGAGTGAAGCAGCTGAAGTTTGGAATCCAGTCTGCAGCCAGGCTACACTAGTAATGACTATATAAATTATACCTCGCGATGTCCAAATGATTTAAAATAGACTGCATGCCTCGGGTTTGGCAGCAAGAATTTCATGGGAGTGGAGAAAACAAACTGTGAGAACTATTCTTTTGTACTTCTTTATCTTGCTTTTGAGAAAAGTGACCATTTTTACTTAACGATATGCATGACATATTAGTACAGTTACACATATATTAATTTACATATAAATATGTATGTTATAGAGTATGTTTAAACATTTTACAGCTAGGTGTGCATGCTCAAAATTTTTTTTAATGTATAGGTCCTTTTATATGTACAGCATTATTGGATCCTCCTAGCTGTATTACCACATTATTCCCATTACAGAGTTAAAGAAACCAAGCCTGGGAAAAGAGATTTCTGCATCATCTTATCTAGCAGAGCCAGACACAAAACTATGTTGAAAGCCAAAAATTCATTTTCTCAGATATCTTCAAAGAACATGTTTTTAACAACAGGGATTATTATAATTCTTGAAAACACCAAGTAATTTGAGTGAATTTTGTATATAAAATTCAGGTCGAGTGGCCAGAAATGGGTCTAAAAATAACCTATTTTCCTGAATACAGAGATTTCAAAGGCATGTGTGCTTCTGGACAAAAAAATGAAAAATAAAAAATAAAGGTGAGAAAGCTTTGTCCTTTCATAAGTCAAAAAGAAAATTGTAAAATTAGCTTTAATATGTAAGATGAGACGGGCATTTAACAATGAAAGTGTTAGGCTAGTTATAGTAAATTAATTACATTAGTACATGTCCATTTCTAAAACCCGTATCTGGTATGTGTCTTAAAAACTCAGTAAGTGGCCATTTTTTCCTTTATGGTGAAGGTGGCTCATGCCGCTGACTTTGCACGTCGCCTTGCTCGGCTCTGAGCCACACGGACAAAAACTACGTATGCTACGGAATCGCGGAATCCGAGAGCCAGCAGGAATCTTTAGAATAAGGTAGTTGATACCCTATTTTTGAGAGGAAGGAAGAGCGTTTCCAAAATGGAAAAACAAACAGCTGGGTCTGTAAACACCAAGAAACTTAAAACTGGCGTGTGTATTTAACAAATACTTGCTGAGTGCCCGGTGCTGGTCTGAATCCGGGGCCACAGTGGCGGGATTCAAAGACAATGACAGAGCCACGCAAATTATCTACATGAAGGGAGATATTGGACATGTCATTGAGCTGACAAGGAAGATGGTTAACGTGTTATTAAGACTTCACAAGGTAAATAAGTTTGTTGCTAATAGGACAACTTCAATGTAAACATCTGTTTTATGAATAGGTATTAGACTTATCAGATTTTCACAACAGGAAATTGAGAGGAGAGGATTTCCTAGAAACCGTGTGTTGAGTAAGTAAGTGATGGGGTCAGGACCAGCACACGTATTGGCTCCACCGAGCTGAATGCGTCACCAAAACAGCGTCATTGTCCAGCTTGACCTCCTTATGGTCACTTCCACTCATGTGCGTGAATGTGAGGTACAAAATGGATGACAACGAGAAATGATTTACAGCAAATCACGGTGAAAAATAACATGACGGGTCTTTAAATGCAACCTTGCCTAAACTGTATAAATAATGTCAGTTCTCCTTGCTTTAATTTGTGGTCAAAGCTGAAGGACAGAAATGAAGACCTGATGGGAGAAAATTTTTTTTTTAAACATGGGGACACTTTATTATCAGAATCTTGTCTTGAGTTTAAACACAATGCTAAAAATTTTTAAATTAGGTGTAAATACTTTTTAATGTTTCCTGTGAATGGGAAATGCACACATTTCATAAGCTCTCCCTCAATAATTTTGACATCAAAATAGCATAAGGTTATTATTTTTAATTTTTAAATTTGGGGAAGATTTTCTTGTAAAAGCAACACAGGAGGAGTGAAATCATGCATTACTATAAGTCTAGATGTTATAAATGTAGGAACTCGGTAGACTTGTACTAAAATTTCCTCTATTTCCATACCTCCCCTTAAAAAATAAGAAGTTACTTCTCTGACAATTTATTGAAGGATAGAGTAAAAAAGCAAATGAAAAATCAGAAGTTATGGGTTCTTAATTTACAAGTTTTCTGAAGTTGTAAAAATAAGAAAGGACAAAAAGTTTAGGAAATATTTTAGAAAGCTTTCTCGTCATTTAAAAAATAATTTTTTCTATTTACTGTTAATGGATAGAATACACACTATGTATCAATATTAGAAAATGAAAGAAAAATATCAGAATGAAGCTCAAAAAACCAACAGAATTCAAAGAGTATTTTATAAAGCAATGAAAATCTTTCATGAATATAAGAAATATTTATGTAATGTTTAATGGATTGTGGAACTTCTGTATTAAAATATTTGAAGAATAATTTAATTTAGAAAACATCATTATAAAAATATGGATATTAGTAGAATTCTCCCACATACAGATTTTTTAAAAAATTTAAATCAATATTATTAGCAACGTTGTTTTCCATCCAAACATCCAAACAGCAAACTAGCAAACTCTAAAATAACATTTACTGAAATGTTTTGTTACTGTATTTAAATTTTGATGAGAAAACAAACTGCACCTACATATTGAATTTGATAGGGATTATTAGTTATCAAAAACTGTAAAATCTTCCTTAATTTAACTTGCGTTATGGATGAAACCTCAGATAAGATCTGCTACTCACAAATGACTTTGCTTTTTTTTTTTTTAATAGAAATAAACAGGGGACTGCCCACACACAGTACCTGGATGTGAAAATGAAAGTGTTTAATTTTAAATTCCTTCTAAAGATATCTGAGATTTCAGGCAAAATGCAGTATGTTGATTTCTGAAGTTCGTAGCAAAATAAAAATGTAAGGGCTACATGTTGTTGTATGTACTTTTTAAAATAAAAATTGCTTTAGCATGTTTGACCATCACTCTACTGTACTCAACATACCTCACCATTTTATTATGTATAGAATTGACTATACAGAATTTAAATATTTCCTTTAATATAATTATATGCAAAGGTAAGAATTCATTTAAATACTTTCCATTTTTTAAAAGATTTTATGTATTATTTATTTTTAGAGATGGGAAAGAAGGGAAAAAGAGAGGGAGAGAAACATCAATGTACAAGGGAAACACAGATCAGTTGCCCCTCGCACGCCCCCAGTGGGGCACCTGGCCCACAACCCAGGCATATGCTCTAACTGGGAATTGAACCAGCAACCTTTAGGTTCTCCGGCTGGTGCTCAATCCACTGAGCCACACCAGCCAGGGCTACATACTTACCATACTTATGCAATAATATTGATTTCATCCATGTTGAGCCAAAGGCTCGTTTAGATCTTTCCTGGTTTGCACACACTATTTCTGTCCCCCCTGTTGACCTAAAGGTAGGGAGTGTGAGCAACCCATACACACAAGCTGCTTCCTGGGAAATAAAACACAGAATCAAGAAAAAAATGACATTTTAAAATGCAACTGCTTGTATTGTTTCAAAGAAAGAAAGGAAGACAAGAGGGAGAAAGACGTTGGGAAGAAGGAAGGGAAATTAGTTACGACAAGGAAGAGAGGAGCAAAGGAGCTCCCACTGGATTCGTTTCTATCACAACATTAATGGGCTCCTTTCAGAGGAAACCAGGCCGACCAGTTCAGCATCTTTGGTGTCATGCTTCTAAAACACCATGGCCGCTGTACCCAAACTTCCTACCAAACCTTGGCGGAAGCCCCTTGCTCCCATACAGGCCATGGTTTTTTGTTGGGTCCCTCTGTGCGAATCTGCACAAAGACGCTCCATCTGCTCTAGGAAACCCGAGGGTTGAGGAATCAAAACACCCTGCAGACAGCAAACCTCCGCCAGCCTACAGCGAAGTGGGCATGGCAGGCTTAGGCAATTTATTTCTCCAGAGAGAATGAAGAACAGCCAAGCGAAGGAAGGCATAGAGAAGGGTTTGTATAGAAGCACTGAATCTGAAAAGAGCCGGGGAAGGAGGACAGGTGAGGAGGAGACAGTGAAGGAGCACAGTCAATGGTCCCAAGGCCACCAAGCTAGGCCTGGGTCAGCCCCAGCCCGGTCCAGCTTTCCCAAGTCCTGTCTTCCATGAATACCCTTCGTGTCTGCTCTGCCGTCTCGTTCCTCACTCCTGTCTTCCCATCTGGGGAAAAAAAAAACCCTTCATCTTGATTATTTTAAAACTTTCCATGGAGAGCTGCTCCCAGTACATCCCGCCTGAACGCTGAGCCAAGACCAGCTGCCCTGGTTTGCCCCGGAGGCTTCCAGTGCTAAAGCCGGAAATGTCATGAACCAACTGAGGTAAGTTTAACCGGGAATTTCTTCTTTTGTCCACTGTGGCGCCGGTCACGTGACATTCTTAACTAAGTCAGGGCAAGAAACAAAATAAGTCAAAACTAAAGTTATAGGCCTAAAACCAGAAGTTCAGAGAGGCCTCAGGAAGCTTCTGCCATCAATGAGCTTTATTTACTAAGGAGAAAAAAAACACAACAATGCCCGCAGTGTATAAATCCTATAGTAACTGTTAATCCCCTCCAGGAAAAAAATAAAAAATAAAATAAAATAAAAAGAATGCAGCTGATAAATTACTTACTGAAAATGTAATGCTCAAAGCAGTAACCACAATGCAATAATTATTGGACTTGATTAAACATAAATATAAATCTGTCTTTTACTTCTCTCTCATCCCATTAGTATGCACAATAAAAGGAAAAGCCTTTTTAAAAGGTACCTCGTGGTCAATTCTTTTCCCCCTTAATTCTGCATTGTAACAAACAAAGGTAAAATCAAAAATCACGCAAGCGAAGTATAAGCCTTTTCCCATTATCCTTAGAAGGGCGACGGTGCCAATTAAAACCACATTCCACTCAGCTCTCAGCAAATCCTTTTTTTTCCTTTAACTCCTTGTTAAAAGGAAAAGAATCACAAAGTACAATGGCCTATGAACTATCAATATTTCTGGGAAGAATCAATCTATAGGTCTCAATTTAAAGGTATGGAACCTCTCCTAAATAATATTCCATGTTCATAAAGTCTGAAACTAAAATGAACATCTTATCTCTAAAAATGAATGCTAAGAACATTGTCTTGCTTCTTAAAGTAACAAACAGTTGGATTATTCAATAAAACATGGTCAAGCTAAGTTATTTCTGTTCTAAATGGAAGGCCGTGCACACATTTTATATGCTTGTGTACAAGTCTCAATGTGACTTTTTCCCTCTGTTGAGATACTTGACTTTGATTTTATTTTTATCATTTACGCTCTGAAATGCCAACACCACACCATTCCTACAAAACACGCTTTTATCCATTTTTTTTTCAAGTCCACATTCAAGTTAGAAAGCAAGTCGTATCTCCAGATCTCGTTTTGTAAAGGTTGTACTCGCCACAGGCTTAACACAACAGTGGGAGACAGTGTGGAAGGGATCGATAAAAGAGTATTACCCTTTTTGATGATGAGTCTCTGCAGGACCTTTGGGCTGCACTCCGCTGTCTGTGCACTCCCTGCCTGCCCGCTGGGGGAGTGCACCACAGCCCCGTCGTGGACTGAGGGTGCGGGTGAAGATGAGAACCTCGCTCCCTTCCCCTTGCTCCAGAGCTGCCTTCCTAAAGCTGGAGGAAATCTGGATGCCACGAAACAGAGTTTCGAGTTTGCAAGACACATGGGTACCCCGCCTGAAGTCTGAGGGCACGGGCCTTGACAGTCCGACAGGTGCGTGCATCATTCAGGGAGTTCCACTTAGGCAGGAAGCCTACAAATGCCAGCTATGCCTCGACCACAACCTGTCGCCTGTGATTTTAAAAAGCCACCTGTAGTGGTTGCAGGGAAGTGACGCTGCAGGGCAATGAGCTTGTATTAGCTGCCTCCTCCACTTGCCAAGTGGACTTCGGAAATCACCCGTTCAGCTTGCCTCCAAATTAAATGTTTGTCATTTTCCATTTGTCACTGTAAGGGCAAAATTGCAACTCTGGGGCTATGAATGCTCTTGGGGGTACGAATACGAGCCCTGCTCCCACCTTCCGTTCGCGTTCACAGGGAAGAGCTGGCGCGATTCGGGCCTGCGACTGGGCTCTGCCTGCTTTACGACAGGGACAACAGGGATCTTCTGTGGTCCTTTTGTCCTAATAAGAGTCCTGAGACTTTCATTTAATTAAATAGACCTCACTCCGCTGCTCACACAAGGCGCATGAAAACCAACACAGATTCGTTGGCAGCGCCTCATGACACTACAGCTAGCTTCGGTGCTTTCTCTGTCCCTGTTACCTTTCTGGCCACATTTCGGCAACTTCCCCTGATACAGTACCAGGGGCCACCTGTCCCTCGTCCTCTCTCACATCAAATACTCCTCAGCAGACTTGAACTTTTCTTGGAGCCTCGATGCCCATCCTAGTCCCTAGGGTACGACCAACTCACTTCTCCTTAATCTTTAACAGGTACCTTCTCATACCCGTTCCAACACCTGTCACTAGCTGACAAACACAGGCAGAGGCTCTACCATGGAATACACACAAATAAATAGGGAAAGTTCTGCAAAGACCTGTATTTCCTGCCTCTAAGCAAGTCAACTGCCAGGACAGAAAGGTAGCTTGAACGTGACATTTCTGGATTCCAACAACTGGGGGAACCCCTTCTCTGTTTGAGAAGGAGAGACTTAAAGAGGCAGGCGTTGGATTTTGGTATGGTTAGCGATTTTCCTTACTAGTAGTGACTCTCCTGTAGTCTAATATTTTAGGACATATATTTGCTTATATCTCAAATGCTACTATAGTATATAATTACTATCCACTCGACACTAACACCATCCATTAAATCTTATAGGCAGCTAGGCAAAAAAAAAAAAAAAAAGAAAAAGAAAAAGAAAAACAGAGAAAAGAGCCCTCTCTCCCTATTATGTGGAACATTTTCCTTTTTGTCTCCACTTCCCCTGGCGGGAGTACACCTAGTTGTTACTTTTATAACTAAAAGCATCATTAATGTGATTAACTGAAGAGCCAAGCTGCCCTGGGTCAACACCCTCAGCAACACTAAGAACTTGAAAAAGCTTTGACACTGCAGTTTCTCTCTGCCATGTCCCAGATAAAATTCTGAGGTAGAGTGACCTACAGCCTGCAAAAGTGGGAGGGGACGGTATTAAAAACACGCCCTCTATCCAGGTTCCCCGTCTGGACCAACCCACAGGAGTCACACAGAGTGAGCTTTCTTTTCCAGCCTGGTAGCATTCTGTTTCCCCTATTTATTAAATCGACTTTTTAAAAATAGTTTTCAGAAAATATAAAACTACGTGTAAGGCACCTTACATACAAAATACAATTATGAGAGTAAGGTCTGGCCTCCGAGGACATAAAATCTGACAGAGAAGAGAAGTTACATGTACAAATGGTTGTCAGCGAGGCCACTCCGAAGTACTAAGCTTCTGAAGTTAGACAAGTATGGTCTGCTACAGGGCGCTTCGGCCACTTTGGAAGCAGGGTCTAATTCAGATCTTGGAGCTATGCCTGTACCTACCTCTCAAAGCTGATGAAGGCGTAAATGAGGTTGCAACTGTGAACCCTCTGGTCCAGCAGCCCCGCATAAGCCACATCCAATAGATGGTGTCGATTTCAATAATTAAAGTTGTCATAATGGACGGCCCAGAGAGGTGGAATGATAAAATGACAGAGAAAGTTCAGTGAGTTTGGATGAGGGAGAAGGAGTGACCTCACGTGGCTGGTGGCTGAAGGATGATGCCACAAATGGTAAATGGCTGTATTTAGTCACAAAGAATGAACTGGGTACAGAGAATGGGGTGGGGGAAGTCTCGGTGCAAAAAAAAAGGTGGGGGGGATCTCCAGGAAACAAGAGCCCTTTTATCAGAATAATAACAGAATGCAAAAAAAAAAAAAAGCAGTGGGGTAGAGCAGAGGAAGGGAACAAACAAAAAAAGATATTTCAAGTCTAGGTGTCTAAGGATGTGACACAAAGTTCAACAGAAAAGAGTAATCAATGTTGAAGATGATATTAGCTTTTGAGTCACATAAGCTATCTTGGTTCTAGTTAAATCTGTTATTCCATTTACAACTTGAAACGCAAACTGTCCTACCACCGGTCATCCAAAAATGAAATCACTGATGCTTAACATGTTTCAGGGCATATTCAGCATCTAGGATAAAGGGCTTTGATTTCTCAAACAATGAACAAAAGTGTTAAAAAAAATTTTAAAGGACAAAAATATTTCAGACACTGCCTTAAAACTCAGTAGCATGGCATCCGTAATACGTATTTACACTTGTTACAAATGAAACTTTGTCATGTGTTCATTCCACTTACCATTGTTCTGCGGGATTTCGTGAAACGAGGTCTGTAATTAACAGGACTCATAATATGTCAAAACAGCCTTGTGGGAAGTGAGGACATTAGGGAGAACCCCAAACAAATTCACCCATCTGGAGGAGGCAGTTGCTCCATGTGATCGGGGACAATTAAATATTCGTGCCTCCATAAGTGCATAACAACAAGCTCAAGTTGAAGGTGGCATTGAGCCCGATCACTGTTTGTTTGTAGGTGTGTAGGCCTATTACATGCAGGGTATGTTTCCATTATTGTTGTTCTGAATGAAACACACAGCACTTCATTGTAAGGAAACCAGGGAAACAATTTTCACAGTTGCAGAACTCTGGTAACAAAGGGGGAAAAAAAACCCTGCAAATGCTACATTCCACGATACAGCATGCACGCTCGGGCCTATCTTTATTTCAATGGGATGGAGAAAGGAAATCAAGAACAAACTATTCCCTCAAATGTTACTAATAATAATTTTTCTACCTTATTATACATTTTGTTTTAAAAAAATCACCTGTGGATCATTTTTAGAAAAATAAGATATGTCTGAAAAGAATTTCAGCAAGAAAGTGGTTAACATTCATCAGAGCCTTTCAAAATAAAACTGAATTCTACTTCACCTGAAAACTTTTCAATGCAATATACTACTTTTTCTTACATAGACAGCCCGAAACTTACTTAGAGGACTATGTATCATTTGGCCAAGTTAAGTAACACCCCCGCCACCCCAGAACACACACACACATGCACACAAACCTTCACCTTGAAACGAGAAATTTTCTCTTGGGAAACTCAAAACTGTATTAAAATGATAAGTAGAAAGTCTTAATTCTTCCTTCATTAACTGGGGCAGACAAGTGTGATGTATACACACCCCCAAAAATCACTGTTCCAATATGCTCCTGGTTATAATAATCATCTTTGCGTCCTCCATTCCACAAAGTTTGTTCATTTTTTATGAGGACATTATAAGCTGTGATAGAAAACCAGTGCCCAGAGGCTCTTCCAATTATCCACATAGATAGCCCTGCTCATCTGGGACCACCAACAGGTATGGGTCAGGATTTAAGGATGCAGCATAATTATTGCAAAGAAAGCGCTTGAACGAGTAATTTCTCTTTGGTATTCTACTCACTGATGTAGGAGTGCAAGAGAAAGGAAACAAATTGGGGGGTTTAAAAAGGTATCGATAACTCAGTGAGTAATAAAATTCGGGTTTGTCGATCGGTTTATGTAAGCAGCACACAGATTCTAAAAGGGGACTTTCCAAGGTAAGCTCTAACAATCGCGCTGCACAGGTTGTCAAAGCCGTGTTATGTGGCACCTGCTATAATTATTCACACTTCAGAATCCTGAAGCCCACCTTGTAGACAATGAGCCAGAAAGTAATCTATCTCAACAGTCAGCATGCATGCTTGGGGGCCTTTGTATGCAGGGAGTGGGGCAAGGGATGTGGTCAGGAGGAGAAACAAATATCTCTTGACCCTGCTCTAGATTTTGCTCAAATCCGGGAAAGAATCCAAATTACTTTTTGAGAGATAAAATCATGCAGGAAATAAAGAGAGTCTTTCCTAGGGATTTCTCTTAAAAATATCAAAAATGAAAAATGAAAGCTCAAAATAGGGATAGTTCCTGCTCTGAAAATACCACTATTGTCTGGGAGGCAGTCATCACATTAAGACGAGGCAGGAGTTAGAGCTTCATATCAAAAGTCCCAGGCGGGGCTGCATGGATTCGAGCGCCTCCACTGCCAGATGAGGTGTCTTAGGCAAAATTACCCTTCACTGAGCCTCAAGATCTAAACCCATAAACAGCGAAAATTAAAAGAACCCACTGAGCATGGTGGTTAGTGGCTTGAAAGAGATACTCCTTCCCTAAAGCAGAGCACAGTGCCTGTGTTACACAGATCACACCAATCCCTGGGTGTAAGACAAGCTTTTCCCAAATGCCCTTTGAGAGGATCTTCCCTTTCAATATTTAAATTCTAGTATCTACTGGAAATGCTCTGTATCAAACATTGCACTATATATCCCAGTATGGTACACTAGTCTCATTCGTTGGACAACTGTTCTCATTTTTGAGCACCTGTTTTACGCTATTGTTACATATTTTGAATATCACCCCTGCTGTTTGGAGAAGCCACATCGGCTTGGTGTGACTTCCGCCAACGATAGTTTAGAGGCTATAGGGAGGTTAACTCACCCAAAATGAAGTGATGGCACTTAATACTGATTTCTTAATGATCGCTGTGGTTATAACATCACAATTCCAAGTGCCAAGTGAAAATAAGTCATTTTAAAGATCTTCTGTTACTTTGCCTTTGTTCAGCCCCCTGCAGCCATTCTCTACCCTTCTCTGCCTGGCCCGGTGGCTAACGAACTGACCTCCAGGGCCCCTGGGAGTCCCGTTGGATTCGGCCAATGGGGGATAACGGCTCAAGTTCAGTGGGCACGGGAAGGGAGAGCCCCTTCTTCTTCTTCCTATTTTATCTTCCCCACCCTCTGTGGGGTGGTCGTGGGTCCTGGGAGTGGTCGTGGTCCTGAAGGGTCCCTTCTTTGGCCACAGCCTGCTAAGCAGCCCCTCCCTCACAGCTCCCGCTTACAGACAGGCACTGTCCCTCCAGGCCAGGGGTGGCCATGGCCGTCCCCCACGGCATTCCTTACCAATTCCCTTAACGCTGCCTAAACCTTCAGATCTAGTTCCTTTATTCACCTCTCCAGTAAAACCCGTTGGAAGGTGCCACTGGTTTCCACGGGGCCCCTGCCTGACAGAATTACTTTAGAAAGCATTAGAGGGAGTAGTTTTTGTGGACATGACACGCCAAGGCAGGTCAGGGAAGGTTTTGCTCACACAGAGACAATTAAGGCTTGCAGACGCTGATAGGGTGAACCACGCGGCTACCAGGGAGGACAATTTTATAGTCATATCGAATTGCAAGTTCAAAATTAGAGGCCCATTATAAATTTACAAGGCAGGAGAAGAGGCCAGTGTTGCTAGAACAGAGTCCAAGGGGCTGAAGCCCTTGGCCCTGAAATGGCATGAAGCCGTGGGCCAGGGTGAGCTCACCAGACAGTGCCCGCTCCAGAGGAAAGGCTGGAGGGCCCAGGAACGAGTCATGCAGGGCAAGGGTATTGGCCCGTGACCAGTAAAGGGTATGGGGAAGGAGAAACCAGGGCGGTACGGGAACGAGCAGGAAGGGTGTCTCAAAAGTCAACTGGAAAAAGAGTTTTAAGGAGCCTAAGGGTAGGTCAGTAAAATAAAAATATACCGCTGGATCTAGCCATTTGGTTCACTGTCGACCGTGTCGAAGGCTGATGCGGTAAAGGGGCTAGAGGCAGGGGGCTAACTGAGGTGGGCTCAACAGAAAATAGGGGAGAGATTATAGGTCGATGCTTTCGAGAATGAATTAAACAAGGACAAAAACCAAAAAGCTGACCTAATATGCCAATGGACTTTTGTGTCTTGGTATAAAATTCCTAATGAGAGTATCATACAAAATCTTAAACAACGTGTGTCTCAAACAACTGAGTTGGCAAGTGATGTGCCATGAAAAACTGTTAGATTCAAAGAGTGACTTTAGTCTGAGGGCTGACGGTTATAAGAGGCACATCATTATCCCAGAAACTTTATACATTCGATTTGGCCTAAACGACTTGTCTTCTCATAAGAAACTTCACACACACGCACACACATGAACCGCCAGGCCGCACACATACAGCAGGCTGCCAGGCTGCGTGGGGCTCAAACCAAATCCTGATTTGAGACTGACCTGCACACCAATGAAGCTTTACTGGGTTGGAACAGTAGCAACAACTCGATCGTACATTTTTCCCCTGGGAAGGAACTGAAAAGAATCATATTTGCTAATCCTCCCACAAGGACTTCTAGGGTGTCTTTATCCCTTCTTAGAACGAGCACAGGCTACTCTCTAGGTGGGGGAAAGCAGGTTCCACACAAATGCTCCGTCCCATAGGTGTGCTCTCTGGATGGGAGCAAGGGAGGGCGTGAGCCCTGCGGCAGGTAGGCGGCACGAGCGCTGGAGGCGGCGTCGGGGCCGACCGCTCCTAATGAGCGTGGGTCGGCAGTGTCCTGCTGCGTGTCCATGCCACGGGTGCTCTTATCTGCCGAGAGCTGTGCTCAGCATCAGATTCAAGGATTAATCACATCGGCTAGTCTACTCCTTCACAAACAGCTCATTCCAACGAAAGCACAAATGCACGAGACCAACATGTGAAGCATCGAATGCTTTTCACAGTGACTTTAACCCCGGCTCAGTCACCTTTTCTTCCATGGCACCAAGAGGACGGGCCAAAGAGGGGAGGGATGTGGGCCATAGTGGGGTTTTCTTTTCAGAAAGATAATTTTTTGTTGTAGAAAAGGATAACATTTCCACCATGACAATGTCGGCACGGGTAAGTGAGATTTTCCATCAGCATAGCTGCGACTGTGAGCAACAGCTGATATTGATGGAGTGCTTAATACGGCCTCTGCACTGTGCTCAGAGTGTTACATGCAGTCTCATTTATTTCTCTAAATGACACTGTGAGGAGAGGACAACTACCCTTTTTACTTTGCAGGGAGGGAAGCAGAGGCTCAAGGAGTGAAGGTGACTTTCCCAGGATAAGAGACCACACACAAGTGGCAGGGCTGGGATAGGAACACAGGACGTCTGGCTCTGGTATTTACAAAATATAGTATCGCATATCGCAATAATACTAGCTCACATTGAATGGATACTTATGATAAAGCATAACGTTGAGGTGGGTTTTATTTTTGCGTTTTCCATCCCCTAACTACAACTATCCCATTTTGTAGATGAGAGAGCCAGAGTGGGAAGGGCTGACGTAGACTGCCGTGGCTCACAGTGCCAGCAAGGGGGCAGAACTGCACCCAGGCCCAAGTCTCTGACCCCAGAGGAGGCACCGTGCCCCTCTGCACACCCTTCCATCCCAAAGTCTAACTTTAACGTTACTATTAAACACAGGCATCATTTTCAAATACCAACAAACGTTTATAGCACATTTACTATGGTCAAGGCCTTGTGCCAGCTGCTACAATGGAATGCAAAGAAATGATTTTTCCTCAATCAGTAATCTTAAAATAAAGCTGGGAAAACAAAGCTCAAAAGTGCATGAAAAATTTAAGGTTGATTCTATTAGACATAATTTTTTAAAAATTCCCTGTACATGTCAGAGGTAAGCATGTGATTATTTGAATGGAGAAGAAGGGTCATAGGATGAAGAGATCACCGGGACTAGAGCTCCACAAGTCTCAGGGATGAAGCTTCAATCGGTCTTAAAGAAAAAGAGGCGAAATTAAAAAAAAAAAATGAATGACATGAACAAAAGATGTGAAAGGTGTGTGGGCAATTTTAGCAAAGACAGCTGGTGAATATAGAGAAGAGTTAGTGAAAAGCAGAAAAGTATTCTGAACATGAAGAGATGTTTGACCTCAGGCACGACATGATATAAAACTCTGCTCGAAGAAGATAAATTTTCTGTTGTAGATAAGTATAAACAAATCAAACTTACGTCCAGAAAGTAAATGAAGCTACAACTAACTGGAGGTGATGTAGATTTTTCAGAACACCTAGACGGCATCCCCTGCCAGCATGTGGATGCCTGCACGGGGAAGCAGGCAAACTGACGTTCCCTGATTAAGGCTGCATCAGTCTGTTCTGGCGAATAAATACCGATGGCGGCCACCAGCTGAGCTGCCCTCCCTCTGCAAGGACTACTCGACTCAGGACGTGGCTCTAAATTTGTAATCCTTCCTTTTTCAGAGTGGGCGCACATATCAGGCACTTGATCTTGTAATTCCCCTGCTCCTTGTAAGAGGCACATTCATCCATTGGGTCCGCCAATACCTGTTTACCGAATACCCACAAAGTGCCAGGCCAGGCGGTCGGCCTTGGAGATGCGAACATGAAATGCCTCAGTCTTTAAAAGGTTCATAGGCTGCCTCAGGGAGATGAAGGTGTGAAGAGTCACAACCTGTGGGCTGAAGGGCTGTGACTCTCCCACATACAGGTGCTTGGTGATCACGCATCGGGAAGCCTTAAGTCTGCCTGGTGCATGCTGGCATGCCTTCCAGGGAAAGGAAGTTTTAAACTGAGGCGTGAAGAAGAAGTAGCCATTCTCCAGGTGGGTGAGGAGGGAGAAGGCACTCCTGGCAGAGGTGAAGGATGTCCAAATGCTTGGGAATGTGTGGAACTATCAGAAAGAGTGACCTGGAGCTGAGTTTACAGCTGGGGAGGGGTCAAAAGGGGCTTCGGCACAGTGTTTTAACTTGATTCAGCCACTTCATTTCTATTTTAGAAACAACCACAGAAGAAGACCTAAGCGGTGAATGGATAAGAACTGACCAGAATAAAATCCTAGTCCATCTTAAAGTTATCATTAAAGGGGTAATCTAATGTGATCTTATAAATTTCTCTACAGTTCTAAATAATTAAGACAACATCGTTTGTCAGAATTTGGAGGTGGAACATGGTGATCCGGAAAAAACAAAACAAAACAAAAAAACCCACCTGTCTTTGTATTTTTCCAGCTTTAAGTCAGTAATATCAGCTAAAGAGACGCTATTAGCCTCCCTAGATGTTCGCTCTGACAACTTGTCAGTCAAGCAGTTTTCCGCGATTGTCACCCAGATGTCCGCAGCTTGAAGTTAAGGAAATGATGAGGAAGGTTTGGTCTTGCCAATTATAGGAATTTCAGGCCAAATCCATGACCTAGCTTTGATTCATCTAGGCCCTGGAACACATTCTTAAACATTGTCTACGCTGATCTTGGGATGTAAGGACCAGCCAGGGCAGGTTCGAGGTCACTGAGAAACATCCACTCACTGGCACCAAACCCCTGTGCTCTGCACTTCCACAAGACTGTGACATTACTCAAGAGGAATGGTACACTATCATGAAGAACGAGCAACTTTTCAAATAATCATTATTAAGAAGGTTAACAAAAATAACACACAGCGAATACAAATGCCTCCTGTTTACTTGCAGTGTTACACTGTTATTTAAAGCGCATCAGATTTTGGCAGAATGTTTACATGAAGGGGTGATTTAAATAACTTTTCTTACAGATGCTCCAAATCAACTAGATTAATATCTGGAACTTAAAACAGTTAAAATGACAATAAATCTCCATCTCCCTTCCATAAATACATTTCTTTACAGCTTAAAGAATACAGCCACAAAGTTAATTTTGCCCAAAGCTCTTAACAATATCATGAGGCAGGAAGGACAAAGCTCTTCACGTCCGGCCTTCTGAACGGACACAGATAACCGATGGTGCTTTCCAGGGACAACTTATAAAACTGACGTGTGCGTAAAAAGTATCAGTGGCTAGGAAATCAAATATCTTGGTGTTTCCTATTAGCTTTATTCCAAAGACCAAAAACAAAAAAAAAAAAAGAGAATCAGGTTCTTTCCTTTGACCTGAAAGTTTGGGGGGGGGAGGGTGTGCTTGGTATGTGCATGTGTGTATGTTTCTGGTGCATGCACATGTGTGTATGTGGGTAGAACAATACTTTGTAAACATAACTCTTATTTGTGGAAACAGAATTAAAAAATAATAACAATAAAAGCAGCAGCTTTAATCTGACATTTGAATAGCTGATTATGAAATGTTTCTCCATCACTACCTAATATGAACTTCACTTTCATATCATGAAACAGGCAGGCATTATGATATTCACTTTATAGATTAAAAAAGTGAGGTTCAGACATTTTAGTCATAATTTTGTAGCAAGCAAATGACAGAGACAGTCTAGAATTCCAGTGGTTGACTCTGTAGCCCAGGGCCAATCCCATCATATCAAGAAAATTTCCAAGCTCCCCCAAACCGTTAGTTCTTCTCACTCCCATAAACAGTATTTACACAGGTCTGCACGGCCATATTCCATTTTTTAAATGAACGATATCGTTATTTGTCTATCTTACTATGTTCACTAACATAAGAAAAACAACCTCTGTTATGCCCAGCCGAAGGCGTTCATGCTTTGGGTTCGCCAATCCTATCTTTAATGGATTTCGGTTTGGTGTCCGGGTCTTGTGGAAGAGACAGTCATTAGTATCGGTGCTCTTCCTGCTTTGGGGTCACTCAGCCAGACCACAGGCTCTACCTCCCTTGACGTTCATGTCAGGGATCTGCCCAGTGGAGCCTGAATGGAAAGGAGACCCACCATTTCCACGCTGAATGAGTTAAGGAAAGCCTTCCGTTGATGATCCTCATTCCGTTTCCCAGCTGCCCACGGAATAAAGACCCCAAGGAGCTGGAGAGGGCTGAAGACACAAACAGGACGGTGTGGGTTCCTGAACAACCGTGATGGGTGAAGCCCATTCCCCTCACACTCTCCCTTCATTCCCCGTTCCTGGCGATCTGCGTGGCCCTGTGTGATACGAGTAAGGCATAAGCCCTTATGATGGTAAAGCCCTGAGATTTGGAGGTAATTTATTATAGCTGTTAGCCTACCCAGAGTAATACAACTCTTCATTATAAGAAGCTAATATCTACAAAGAACTAATATTCGATAACAGACTCCAAAAGAGCATACATTATAAAGAGATTTTAATAAGCTATTTCATATTGCCGATTCTGAGAATACATCTTTGGTGGAATCACAATGCTACCTACCCTTTCAAATGAAAACATAATCATGATTTTTATGATCAATCAAATTTTCCTATTATAGAAATATTTAGGTCATGATAGATAAATTCTATGAAGCGCACACTGTAATCTAAGACTGGTATCAGATATTCAGACATACTAATAATCAAAGCATGGATGGACAAATCTAATTTAAGTTGGTCCTGCTGAGTCATTCGCGATATCTATCTGCCCCCAAAGACCATAACCATTAGCATCAAAATAACCAAGTCCCCCAAATGCAGTCGGGTTTAGTTCTGCTTGTCACTTTTAGCAGCATGACATGTGGCTAATAGTCATTTATCAAACAGTAAGGGCATTGTTTTGCACTCAAATAATTATCAGTTAATGAAGCTTTAAAAAAGAGTCTCTTACATCTAGATTGAATTATTCTTTCTATGGTGCTTACTTTCGTATTCTAAAATCCTTAAAATGTTCCAATAGTAAATGAGGTCAGCTTATGTAAGCTCAAAAGCAATAGGATATTTTAGCCTCAGAGCACAAGAGCCAGAATATTACAGCACATTCATTCAATTCAAACACTGAGTCTAATGTTCCATACTTGGCTACCTGCCTTCCACAGCTACATCTCTAGTGAAGGTACATCACAGAAACACAGATAATCTCCAGTGCCCTTTTATAATAAAATTTGATGTCCCAACAAGTCCATTTGGTGGGAGAGAAAAGGAAGGGGCTGAGAGGTAAAGCAGCCCACCTAAAGCCACACAAGAATCTGCCTTGCACGGACGAGGACGTCTGCACCTCATGCTGGTGGCGCCTTGTCCCAATGCCTTTTTATTCCCGCCCTTCCCCATTCACAACGGAGATGACAGAGGTCCTTATTGTAACCTGGAATCTTGCCACACTAGGACACACAGTTTTTCTGATTTGGAAACAAAAAATAATTTACTTTTCCTAGCACTCTCAATGCAATTGCACTCACATGCTAAAACAAAGGGCACTGGATACACAGTTGCAAAGCACCCAGAAAGTTCTCGGCAGGTGGAAAACTCAAGAAGGGGGTGAATGATGTGAGCCTCAAGCTCACGGAGGATCTGGAGACCGAACCTTTGTCTCATCTTTCTTTCCCTCTAGGTATCTAGAGGACTTGGCCCTGGAGGCTGCGTCTACTGAAACCTTCAAAATAGCTTTGTTTTCTCTTATCATAGATGCAGTAAATTACTCCAGAAATGAGTGGCTTGCTGGGAAGCCGCAGCTGGCTGGAATCAATGAAATGGCCAAACCTTCCCCGTAATGTAGTCGGGGGCATCAGTAGCATATCCTGTGGTTACCATAATCAGAAATCCCCATGGAAGAGCTGACTGAAGGTAACTCACTCAGCCGCTGGTGCAAGTGTCGAAACCCAGTACAGTGGAATATAACAGACGGAATAGAAAAGTCCAGATAACTCACAAGCAGATTATCACTTATTCCTCCATTATTATGATTCCCAAGGGTTCTCTTTCCAGAATGTTGTTTTTTTTTTTTGACTCATGCACGTTTCCTGTGCAATTTCATTGTATCTGAGGGGTGTGCATATTCCGATTTTATCACAGGGCCACCCCAGAGTCAAGATGTCTTTCCTTGGTGGTTCGTTGACTGATGGCCTACTCTTTTCCAAATCGGACGTGAGCACCTCTTCTCTTGAAACTCCTCCCAAATGTGTGTTCACAGCTGGAGAAGGGCTTCATTGTACATCACATCATTTATTGTGAAAGGCCCGCTCAGCCAGAGTTAGCTGAAAATGCTTCACCTTGGCTATTATTTTTAAAAACCATGCTTGTCGAAAGATTGTAATATTGCCTTGGCGAGACAGAGCGGAAGCCTATTTTCCCCTCACACAGTCCCACCTTTTGCTGAAATGCGCTCTGCTTTCTTTATGATGGAACTGGTCATGAATGCCGGGCTTCTGGAAATAAACTTTTTTTCTTTCAATTACCAAAAAAAAAATTTTGCTTTGTTTTTTGTCTTGGGGTTTCTTCCCCCCAGTTCTAGGGAAAAATTTCTCATGAAGAAGTAAATGGGCTTTGGAGAGGTACAAAAGACTATTTAAAATTCCAAATAGTGCTTGGGCTCCATCACCCTGCTCTTGCAAGACTGACCATATGTGAAATTTGAATGTAGATTACAGTGTTTCGATTTAACAAGATTAAGGTGCGATTACGTTGGTTATTTTGTAATTTCATACTTTCTCCATGAAAGGAAGTCAAAATTTAAGATCACTCTCAGTCATTTTTAATAGCATGCTGAAGTGGAAAAATAAAGCTTACCGTGTGAAGTTTCCAGCCACTTTCTTCAGCTTGCATTTTCTTACCAGTTATTTCTTAAACTATATCTCTCCCATATTTTCTTCACAATAATCTAAATTAACAGCCATTTTACTCTCTCTAATTTGTACTTTCTAATCTTGTTTTCTTAAGATAAATCTCCCCAGTATTCATGGTGAGGGAGAGGGCAGGAAGCATAACACTTAAAAAAACAAACAAACAAACAAAGCCCTGGGATATTTAGTCTTAATTCGCGGCTAGGAATTTCTATTTACCTAATTTCTAAGGAGCCGGGCATAATTATATCAGGGAATGATTCCCACCCTGGCTTTGCTGAATACCACTGTCCCATAAGATATTAGTTTAATTGAAAGAAGTAAATCGTGGGCAAACACTGGTGGGAAATGCTGCCTACCATATCAGTTTCTTGGAGAGCCACATGCATATTTGCATTTTAAAGTCTCTTGGATGTCCTGTGGAAAAGAAACACGTTCAATTTTCTTTACAGAATTGTATCATACCCACAATTTATTTGCACATAGGTCCTTTTTTACTCTTGGAACACCTACTAAGATTTATCAGACATGAACGCAGTTTAGAAAATGCAATTACAGTTGGAAACACGTGGGTTTTAGGGTGTGTTTTCAAATCCCTAGCTTTGATATTTATAGGCTGTGTGGCTCTGGGCAAGTTACTTAACCTCTCTGAGCCTCATTTCAATTTTGCATTCCAACCAATATTCACTGAGCACCTGTGGTGTTCCAGATTATGGGCTAACTAGGTTCAGAGAACACTGAAGTAAACAAAACCACCCTAGCCCCTCAGGTAATTCAGGGTCGAAGAGATAAACATCAAACGAGTACATGTATCTTCTGAGCACTGATAAGAAGGAGAAAGGAAAGGAGTAAGTGGAAGAGACAATTACAGGGAAAAGTTAATACAGATTGAGTGGGCAGGGAAGTTCTCTGAGGACGTGTCGATTCAGCTCAGGCCTGAAAGAGATGTAAGATCCGGCTAAGCCAACTGTGGCAGGGACAGGAAATGATCTAGAGAGAGGAAAAACCAAATGAAAAGGTCCCAAGTCCGGTCTTGCATGCTGACTCTCCTTAAGAGAGAAAAAAGGGAACTTACAAACTACGAAGCTACAGCCTCCCTGTCCTGTTCCGTGAGCTTGTGTCTGAGGAGCAGCGAGGAGGCCAGCGAGCCTGCAGCCCAGTGACCCCGGAGTGAGCCATGGGGGCCGGGGAGAGCAATGGAACACGCAGGGGCCCGACCTCCGCCCACGCATGTGAAGGGGTCAGGGTTTTACTCTAAGTGCGAGAGGGACGGAGGGAGGGAGAGAGGAAGACTAGAATAGTTTTCTCTGATTTAAGTTTTTTAAAGATTGTACCTGGGAACAAGGAAACTAGTTAGAAGGTAATTTGCTGCTAAGAAAGAACTTCAGGGTGTCTGTCTTCAACCCTAGCAAATTATTTCTTAACTCACATCACTGTAAGGAAAGTATTAAACCTGGGTAAGAGCTTGGCGCCGAAAAGACACTAAAACAGAACTTACTGCTCCCGGTTCTCTCCTGAGACAGGGAACCCAACCCATGTAGAAACTTGACCGCCCTGCTCTTACCTCCCTGCTCCCAGCCTAGCATGCTCGGCCCAGCTTTCTGAATTACGATCTCCTGAGACCGTCTGCATTTCGAATGGGCCACAGTGAGCAACTGCAGAGAGAATTCCTTCCCTTCTCTGCCTTCCCCCACTGGGGATAGGTGGCGGAGCACCAAGCCAGCCAGCCAGTCCTTATGAATTCAGAATCCCATCATGGCGGTGTCACTATGGCAAAGTCTGAGCTCAGATGTGTTTGCCTATCCAAGCAGACCTGAAAGGTGGTGGGGGCTCAGAGGTGGCGGCAGGACCAGAAGCGAACTGAATAATGAGGAAGCACCTCCCAGAAAAAAAAATACCTCACCATTTGGACACTTTGCCTTCGTGAAAGTCAAAATCATTGCTTTAAAAACAAACAAACAAAAAGCCCACCTAATTTCTCGAACAAATAAATTGTATGGGAAATAAAAGACACAGGGAGAAACTGCGTTAAAAAGAGACTTCCAAATAGCTCCCAAACAGACAAATCTCAACCATGGTACCTAGAAATGCATCCCTGGGTGATAAAGAAAAGCCAGAAAGTAGTAACATAAAATCAGGTTAGCGGTTACTTTTTGCGGGTTTGCTGTGGGATGTGACAGGTATAGGGCCCCTGGGTAGGAGTGGCGCCAGCTGGTCACATTCTATTTCTTGACCTGAGTGGTAGTTACAGGGTGCTGCTTTGGAGTAACTTATTAAAGCTATATATTTGTTTTACTCAATTTTCGGTATCTGTGTTTTCCAGATAAAATGATTAACAAGTGAAGAAGAATTTAAAAGCAAACATGTAATTTTTACATGTCAGTTACTTCAGTCAAAGCCATGGCTTGCTGTTCACAAAACAAGTTGATTTGTACTGATATAGGGAAAAAAGAATCACAAAAGGAGAGCAATGATAATGTCACATTTTCTGCTATTTTTTCTCCTTTCTGGTTGTACATCATAAATGACTAATTAAACCGTTATTTCATTATAGAATTCAATTAATTTATATGTCATTTAGCTGCCCCCATATCTTGATATTGTAGGACAAAGGTATAAATTAAATGAGCAAAAAGAAGACAGTCTTACTGATAAAACTTTTAAAATAGATTATAAAAATTCTTATCTCCAAAATAAACTGGACAATTAATTTTGTAACTCTTTATTTTAATTCCTAAGTAGTAATTCTACAATATAGTCAATGGGCTTTCATATGACGATAAACAATTACAACTACAGGTTTTCATGTTCATATAGTTACAATATATTCCTTTCTAAGCTACATTTTTCCATCCCAGGCATCAGAAGGGAACGTGCAAGTCTAAACGTCCTTGGTGACTGTAAAATACCCTCCACTTGCGGAAAATTTCCAGGGTCTTTCATCATGAAAAATGCAAATCATTTACCCGGTAAGCAGGAGAGGAGCTCACTCTAAAGGAGGGGCTTATCAATAAACAAACCACCCTCAGTTCACTTGGATTTACTCTATCTCGGTGCCACGTGCTATCTTTTTGTATTCAGCAAGGAGAGGCCCTTTGAAGTCTAAACACTGGAGAACAATAGTCGGATGGCAGGAATTCTTCACACCAAGTAAATGGGACCACTGGGGCTACTATATGAGATATTTTTCCTACTCTAACAGATTGCCACATTATCACAGCATCAACAATGTTTGAGCCCACAAAACTTCTTTATTAGCTCAGAATACTAGGATATTGTGACTCACACCTGCATGCAAGCAAATGCTTAGTCCGTTAAAAAATATGCATGTTTTCAGAAATTTAAAATATCACAGTATCCATTTGTAAGCAACCGGTGTCCATATTTTACCATTTCCTCTGCCATCTCTTCAGCTTTTACTGCTCCCCTCCCCCACCAAATACAACCATAAATATACAACTTAAATATTCAGAGGCACCAAGAGATGCCAACTCTAGCCAATTGGACTCAAAATTTTCTTAGTCCAGGCAATTTTTAAAGCGTCATTTTATTCTGGATAAAGGCTTGAGGGGTCCTGATGTATAACCAAACAGAGGCATATTTTGTTCTTTTTGACTTTTGCAGCCTGTGCGAGCCACCTGGCTGGAATCGCTCATTTGCATGCCAGTACCCACAATGCTCTGCTAGTCCTCCACAGTAGTTTCGGGACCCAACTGTGGCGATGCAGTGCAAGGTACCCAAAGAGGTGCTCTCTGATTTGAAAATCAAGAAAAGCTTGATGTTAAGAAGAACAATGAAAAATGAAAAAAAAAAATCAGCTTTCACAGGAAGACTTTGTGAATTAATTCAACCACTTGTGGGCAAACATTGGGAGAAAAAAATAAAAAGGTTTGCTCCTTTTCTTTTTTTCTGTCCTGTGTGGTGAAGGTGACAACAGTGCAATATTTTAAAATCCAATATGCAGGTCAGTGTTTGTAAGGGCAAAAGGGAGGTGAGCGGACCAGTCTTTGCAAAGTGTCATTTCTCCAATAGCCATCAAAGAACCAAGCCTGAATCTTTCTTGAGTGCGGGGATGATACTGTCCGTGCTGCCAAGGAAGTGATGGCAGGGGCCACCAACAGATTTTACTTGAAAACTCTCAGGCATACCCAAGACGTGCATATTTTCCTCGGCAGTCACGTCCTTCGAAAATTTATAAATAGACTGTCAGCAAAGTAATAAAGGCACTTGTTATTTTTATTCCTTAGCAACTAGACAAAACCCGCTTGTCCCATCACTTCTTTTTGCCCACTAACAAGACATCTGAAAGTCATCAAATGAAAGTGCTTTGTGAGAGCTATACCCAGACATCTCAAGAGTGACAATGGAAGTGGCCAATGAAACGAAAGGCCCAGGGAATCGTGGGGAGGAAAGGGAAGAGCCTGAGAAGTCCAGGGCTGCTCAGACATCCTGTCATTCTTCCACGCCTGCTCCTGACCACACGTGTGCAGCAAAGCCCAGGGCTTCCCGCTTGTCCCGTGACGAGTAAATGTACCGAAGTACAAGCGAATGGCAGTCAGGGTCACAGGGATGTCCTTGAGTTGACTTGATTAGATTTTTTTTGTAAATCATTCTCATATTTCAGGACGTGATTGGGGGAACCTCAAACTGTTCGGGCACTGTGGGGTCCCTGGAGAGGCACACGACTGTGTTGCTGGTTGAGGTCAGGGATTTAGAGTGACACTTCCCAAGCCCTGCTATGCACTATACGGAGACCAAGATGGTCAGGTTCTTCTTCGTAAAAGGGTTCCGGGCCCATTTGAAAACTGCTACCAGGCCTTGTTGGATTATCTCATGCACTTTAGGAGAGCCAAGGTTCTGAGGACTCTTGAATCACAGGGGCTTGATTGTTTCACCAACTTTCTTAATATTATTTGGCCATACAACTGGGAAGAAGGCTTACGATTATCTTTTGGACACAGTACAGAACTTGGTTTGGAAAATGTTGCTCCATAAAGTATAATGACCTTTTAACACGTCACAACAGGGTATGGCCCTGAATAAGTGAACACTTTGTCATCTCTCACAATAGTCTTCTTGACAGAGAGCAAAATCTGTGTACATTTTAGTGAATTCTTAATCTGGGATCCACAAAATGGACCCCATTGCACATCCCATCATGTTTTTACCACCTCATAAGCAATATCAGTGATAAAACTAGGTTCATCCAATAAGAAACCATGAAAGGCTACAAGGGAATATTCATGACTTCTACGCTTTTATAAGGCAAACGGGATTGGAATGCTTAATAAAAGTAGCTTATGTCTATTCAGCATTTTCTATGTGGCCAATACTCTTCTAATTATTTGTGGTAATTCATTTGTATCTAAGGGCAAATATACAGATTAGGTTCTATTTTTTCCCCATTTTCCAAATAAAGCAATTCAGGAACTAATAAGTTAAGTAACTTGCAAAAGATCACATATCTATTAAACACCACAGTGGAAAAAGACAATAGTGGACCAGTTTGAAAATGATTATAGAGCAAATGACAGTGATTAAAAATGCTGCATTCTGATACACCAGTGAGAGAATCAGATGCTGTCTTCCACAAAGAATAAAATAAGGAATTTTCCTTAGGATTAAAACACTGCAGATTTAAATCTATAATCATGTTCTAGCCGGCCTGCGCTTTATTTGAATTTTTTTAAAATGTGTGTTTTTGATTAGAGAAATATTCTGATTTTTTTTGACATGCTTCCATCATTCACATACCAGATTCCTGCCAAATATGCACAACTTAACAAGACAATGGCGAGGTGTTGTCAATTCCATAATTACCCATGTAGTTTATGACCCACCCGTGTCCGACAAAAGTATAAATATTTTCAGCCTATGGAAAATGCTTACAAGGTTTTATATACACATTCCAAACTGAATCTGTCATTGGTTCAATCACTTCGGTAAGTGTAATTTTCACACACAAAACAAAGGCCCTACCCTTCAACACCTATACACAAGAGGAGATCCATTTGCCATCTTTATCATTTAGCTTTAGATCAATTGATTATTGGCAGGCTATGTCTGGTCTGGACAACATAAACAGAAATATTAATCTCCAGGAGAAAATCAGTGTTCAGTCTCATTTTGTGCACAAAGAGACCTTGCCCTTGTATGTCACCAAGCTGAAAGGAGCTTTTATTGATTTCATGTTGGACTGAATTTGTTACAGTTTCCACAGCAGAGGTATAAACACTCTTTGGCAGTATTAGTACCTTAAAGTTGAAAACATAGATTTAAAAACAGAAAGATAAATATTAGAAAGTGCTATGAATTTTGGGCATGTCTGGTAAATGCATTAATTGTGACAAAGGTATGTTTTTGTAGAATCTTTAGAGATTGGGTAAGAGGATTAAACATTTCTTTAATTATCTAATAAATATCTAATAAGCACCAAAAATAAAATCCTTTTCTTCATTCTTAAAGGCAAATTAATAACAGGCTTTGGTGAATAAAAAACAACAACAACAAACTATAGCACAACTAAAAGTTATACATATGTGTGTGTATAGTGATATCCTGATTATTTAAAATAATTACAATCTTAATGTATGCATGTCACTAAACATTCCCAAAAGATGGCAAACTAATCTCTAGTCACTAGGATACATTATTTTTGTCAGTACTTTTTCAGAAATGCCTAACGCGCATATCCGTACCACGGACTACATTTGGGAGGGTTCCCTTCGGTGAAACACTACGTAAAAGCGGCGGAACTGCGGGTCTAGATTAAAACTGTGCCCCTGTTTTGTGCTCATAAAACTGAGCGTTAATTTAATTCCCAACTTGACAAGCAAAAAAGTCTCCCTCCTAATAGCTTTCATATTATGTTACATTAAAATGTCTCATGTAACAAATCTCAGGACAAATTCGCAAGCAGATCTGAACTCTGTGTGTGTGTACATAAAGTTATTATAATAATGATATTCGAAGTTCAGTTATGTGTCAGTCAAGCTTATACTCTTCGGTTTCTAAAAGTGACTAAACTTTGTAATAAAATTTCTGCCCCATTCCATGTACGTTTCCTTGTGAAAAAAAAAAAAGAAAAAAGAAAAACAGGGTGCCTGGTACATACATAAGTAGAAGAAACCACAACAGCTTCAAGGCATGTACGGCGCCTTGTTTCTCCAATGTGATTATTTCCCTGACAAAAAGTAGCAAATGCTGAATACACGTACGTCTGCCAGTGGCTCCAAACTGAGCCCCACACACTACACTGGCTTAACTATTAGGCATCTAAATGGAGCATGAGGAAAAGCCGCGGTGGATGCAACGCCTGGGTGGACGCGGCGCCTCTCCCTTTTACTTGGGGCTGCTAAATGTTAAGAGAGTCAGCAGAGATTTACTGACCTCCCACAGAGTGGAAAGCCACACACGACCCAAGGGTTTCAGGTGCATTTTTAAAGAAGGAAAGAGCCGGTGTGTGTGTTTTCTTTTCTTTTTTCTTTTTAGCTGTAAGCAAATAGGGCTTCAAACTGGTGCTACTGGCACGCGAAGGCGGTCATGAGGTGGCAGGAAGAGCCCTCCTCCACGTGCCTCCAAATGGCCCTCAGAAGTCGCAGACGCTAAATGCTGGGGTGCCATTGTGACATAATAAGAAATGTACGTTTGGTCTTAGTCTTTGGTTCCTGGCACAGAGTTTCAAGCCCTTGGAATTTCCCAAATGATAAGGGTGAAAGGCGTATCTTCTGTGACTCATAACAAGCCCTTTTCATTTACACCTGAGCGTATGTTCTTGAGGTGACTTTTGGAAAGTCCTCAAGGATGGGGGTGGAGGGGACTGGTTGTCAGAGGAACCAACCATGGGGTTAGAGGGCTGGAACTTTCAGCCCTGCTCCCAGACCTCAGGTCAGGAGAGGGGCACCGATGGCCAGTGATTTCATCATTGCAACAGAATGTCCATAAAAACTCGGAATGACAGGGTCTGGAAACTTCTACTTCGGTGAACACATTGAGGGATCAAAAGCTCGGCATCCTTTCCCATATCTTGTTCTACAAATCTCTGGCATTTGGGCATTCTTGGGCTTTATCCTCCACAATAAGCCAGTAGGTAAGCCATTTTCTTGGGTTCTGGGAGCCTTTCTAGCAAATTATGGACCCAAAGGAGGGGGCGTGCAAACCTCCTGATTGACAGCTGGTCAGTCAGAAGTTCAGAGAGGCCCCAGGGACCACTGTGGGTATCATTCTCGTGTGGCTGAGCCCTTCATCTGCGGGGTCTGTGCTAAATCCAGGTAGTACCAAGACTGAATTATAAATTGTAAGATGCCCAGTCGGTGTCCACAGAGAATGGAAGAATGGCTTCATGTGTAAAGCCCACACCTTCAGTGTCAGAAGTGTTACGTAGGGAACAAACAGGTCTTCGAGTTGAAGAACATCGCTTAGTTGGTTAATTCTTTCTCTATCAGAACCTCTTACTTTATTCTATGGGCACCTGGTTGAAGGTAGGCGTGTTCATAAAACACGCCCAAATAAAAAATAAAATGTTTCAGAAATTCCCTTCCTTTTCATTTTTCAACTGATCTCTGGTTGACAGAGATCTCCTTTATTGTTCTCTGTTGTCCCCATCTGCTTTCGAGGAATAAAATGTGACCAATATTTCAGAACCCCCACTAGAGGAGAGGTTTGCCGAAATCACTTTGAAATCCGCAGATTTAGCGAACTGAGCCACGAGGAACTCCCAGGATGTCCGTGTTGCGGTCCTGGCTCCGACGCCTGGTGTCCCCTGAGTTACTCCGGCGTGAGCTTAGGGAAAGATTATCACCACTCTTCTAAGGCTGTTGTGATGATTATATTAAATAATAGCCGGACTCACCCCACCGCTTTCTTAAAAATGAACTTTTAATGGTATGATACCGGCTTATTTTACTGTGCTGAACATAGCTGGGCTTGGAGCCATTGCCCTGGGAGACCTTCCTGCTGTGTTATCCAGTTTCCAGGGTACAATCTCTGAGGTCTGACAGGATTAGTCTGGAACCCCAACTACCTCTGTTGGAACTTCAACTAAACTTCCTATCAGATGCGAGGCCCTAGACAAATTATTTAACTTCTCTACATCTCCGTTTCCTCATCCACAAAAGACAGCAACTATATATAATTTGGGTTGCTGTGAGAATCAAATGAGTTGATCACGTACAGCACTTAGAATAGCTGCTGGCGTGATAAGCACTGTGTAAGTATTAGTTATTATTATGAGAGCTTGAAGAAGTCAGTTCATAAAAACTTTCAGTTCTAGCACCAGAAAACTGTTCTGGTCCTTAAGTAAAGTGTTATAAAAACAAGATGATAAGCTCATTAAATTTCACTGACCCCAAGCTAAAGTATTTAGGCTTGCTGCACAACAAGAATCCTTTATTGTTCCCAATCATGATGATGTTTTTCTTGAACTCTCAGAAACAAGATTATAATAATCTTAATAACAAGCAGAAACTAATATTTCACCACTCGTTCATCGGCACAGGTGCCCATTAAAATGCACTGCGATGTGAAGGTGTTGGCTGTCCAAGGCGGGGGCACCGGACACGATGGAAGGGGCAGGGAAGCTGGAAGGAAATGGGTGGTGTCTTTTAAATAGACAAACATTCACAATGCCTATAATAAGCCTTTGAAATCCTTTATTTTTCCCTTCCTTCTTCTAACTTACAGCTGCCCTGCCTGGAAGGTGACTTCTTTTTAACAGTCACGAAGGAGTTTTCTTTGAGCACTTTCCCTCTCCTTTCATCCTCCTTTCTTCCTTCGCACCCTTCTTTCCTTCCGCACACGTGGCACTGACAAGAGCCCTTTGTGCCGGGCTCTCCACTAGGCACCCAAGCAATGGCAGTGAATGAAACACAACCCTTGCCCTCAAGAGCCTCACAGGCCTGGGGGAAGGGACACACAGGCAGATCGTCATAGTCTACACAGTGAGAAAGAGGGTCACGGCTGCAGACGAAAGCGTGCAAGGGCAGCCTGAAGAGTGTGGGAAGAAGAGGTAAGGAAGGTTTTGGAAAGATGATTTGATTGCGTTGCGTCTTCAAGGATTGCTAGAAATCAGCTCGTGGGAACAGGAAGAAAGGAATTGAGCAAGCAGGTCAGGGTAGCCACACAGAGGAGAAGCCCGACAAAGGCAGGGTGTGGAGAGGCCGCCTTTGCTGCGGGACTACCAAGGAGAAAACTCTGAGATGTCCTAAATTAAGGTACAGCAAGCTGGGAGCGGAAGGAAGAGACGAGACACGCGCAGGTCTAAATCGACCAAAGACGGGTAACATTCCTGAACGTATGCTGAAATTTTGAGTTAACTTCCAGGTGGCTATTTTCGGGGATCTTCTAAGAGAGAAGAGCCAAAGAACCAACCATCAGGTTCCATGCCTCGAGCTTACACATGCTCTTTCCAAACTGTTGCCCAGCATCTGAACCATCGAAATGGGCAAACGCTTCTCCCTAAATGACGACACAGCTCTCTCAGAACTAGCCCCTCGTCACCTCCCACCCTCCTTTTATCTACAGCTAATATAAATTCTTCTAAAACAGCTTACTTCTTTCTCCTCTAAACTTAGTCTATGAAAGAGTCCCATCAGCTCCCAGCTGGCCCTGTGCTGGAAGCTGAGACTACCCGCCCTGGGGCCTGGGCCTTCCCCCGGCTAGCGCGTGGCTCAGTAAACCCTGCTTTCAGGGAAGTTTCCAGCTGTGAAGTCCACTGTTCACCGGCACTATCTGCACTCTGTGTCTGTGCTGAAGATTCTAGGCAACACTCACTGCTCCTTAAAATATTTCACATCCAATGTAAAAGCAGAATTGATATCAAGTTTTTGAATGTGTACATTTTTCAGGAATGCACAAGGTCATTTTGCTGGCTGGAAAATTCACTGAATAAATAATAATCGAAGATCTAATTTGTGCCAGACTCTTCTGGACATTAGATATGGGAATAAGAAGACAGGCCTCGTAATGCTTATAATCTCTTAGTAGACAGGGAAAATAAGTAGATGCAATTCAACTGCCTAAAATAAAAATATTCACTTTTGTATTAAAATAATAAACTAGTTCTAATTTAAATTATATAAGAAAATTAGCGAGCTGACTTAATATTTATCAGGGACTAAGTTCCTTTCTAAGCTTAATAATAAGTTTTATTAAGAGATTTAGTTCATTTAGTCATTCAATTCACATGTTTATTGAGTACTTACTATGGTCTAGAATACTGAATTAACTGAACTGCTTGGAATACAACACAAACAAAATGAACAAAGAAAACCTTTGATTTCCTTTGTTCCCCTTTCATTCTTTTGAATACTCACAACAGAAAAAAAAAAACACCTTAATTCCTTTCTCATTACAAAGATTTTTATGAATCTCTCTAAGAATGTACTTGAATATCAGGACAATAATTGACTGGAAAGCAAAAATTGTAGCAGTCCGGCCATATTCACAGTTCCGTCTCTTAAATAAAATCTACAGGTGTTAGCATTTTTAAAACTATCTAAATCATAAGAAAAAAAATACATCAAGGTGTCTATGCAAATCTTGGTAGCCTGATAGCATTTTCAAAGAAATACATAAACCCACGGTGGGATCCTTAATAGACACGTGAAACCACAATAGGAAATGTAATGCCAACCACAAGTTATCTAATATTTCAAAGATAACAACATCCAGTAATGTTGAACAATAATTTGGACGCAGATTGAATGGAGTCTTGCAATTTTCATAAGGAAAAGAAAAGTCTGCACATTTCCATGATTTTTCTTTTCTGACACATTTAATTGCTCTTCCACGCACAAGAACAAAAGCAGCAGCACGCCATATTTATTCAATGAAGGGAGAGCCACAGGGGTTGTGGAACATTCTTCCTCCAACACTAGCCAAATTATCTCAGTGCCCAACTTGTAAGAGGCTGCAATAATACTCGATCATTTCAGAGTACTGGTAGGGATATGCATCATTTTAACAGCGTGATGGCAGATTGCGATCATCTTCATGTTATAGGAATCTAGAGATAAGTGGCAGGCCTGGTGAGTCATTTTCATATACCCGCATTCTGCACCGAAGCCTTAAAGAGATAGTCAGAAATTGTTCTCCTCTGCCACGGAATGCTCACTATCTCCAAGAGTAAGGAGGCTGGTATGTACCTGGAGGGCTGTCAGTGAAGTAATAACGGCTTTTGGGGGTCACTTTATAGAACGCCAAAGGGAGTCTCAACCGAAGGGAGACAGTGTGTAGTCACTGTAATTGGTGGTGTGTTATCTAGTAAAAAGACAGCGCAGAGCAAGGAAGCTTCAATAAAACAGACTGGAAGCACCGCTAGGGCAGGAATAATGTCAGTTTGCATTTACTGATTTGTGTATATACAGTGCCTGGCATAGTACAAGAAATCTACAGTGATTAATCAATATTGGTTCAGTGAAGCATGCATCAGTGGATGAATGAACAATGCATATATTATAAAAAATCAATATGTGCATTAGAGTTGGCTTTGCTCACCTAAAATATTTCCTGTCAATCTGGATATTTGGCTACTCAAATATTACATCTTATGTAGGAATTTTTGCTTGTCATCATAATGTATTTGTAGGCACTGAACAACTACTGCTTAACTACTTGAATAAAAAAGACATTCAGCATGTTTATGCCAATTCAACCACCATCAACATCCAAATACCCACGAAAAATCATCATCAGAGATAATCAGTTCTTTTGGTAAAGACACAAAGCAGTTTAGAAAAGCTTAATTGAAAACTGGACACTACTAGATGATGATTGATGATGAATGCATTGATGATGAATTAATTTATTTCTTAATGAGCAGGCTCAGATCCTTCATTTCCTCTAAGAGATTAGCATATTTAAATACAATATGTTATGTTTCCCTATAAGATCTAATCTTTTGAACACAATGCCTAGTTCAAAGACTATTTTAATAAAGGAGAAAGAGATAAAAAGAATTCAGCATATAACTAAAGCTTTGTAAGCACAAACTTTAGGAAAAGGTGAACTGTAAATTTTGCTTTTATATTTGAAATACAGCTTTAAACTTAGAACCTGTCGAACCAATACATGGTCAAAAGAGTCCATTTCAAATGATCTATCACTGAATGTAGGTTGGTTTCTCTGGTTTTTAGACACCACAAACGTACCACCTACTGTCCTAAAAATAATACCCTAAATTTTATGTCAAATCATGACTGTTCCACTTTTTCTGTTCATGTGTTCCTTGTGTTGGTCTTTGCTTCTCGTTAGAAGAGTTTAATTTCTCTCAGGTTTAATGTGTTTCTTTTCTTTTCAGTGCTCTTTTGAGATATCTTACAAGCACTGATGTGGGATTTGATTTAAAATTTGTGCGACTCCAGAGTTAGTGAAGGATATCGGAATAAAGAAGTTACCTCCCTGGACTAGCATTCCAGTTCATTTTCAGGTTCTTGGTGGTCAAGCTGGACTTCGTTGGTATTTATTTCTCTATCATCTCCATTGGTAAATACAGAGTTTACTTGGATCGTTCCCCTCATCCAACTATAAGCACTTTACACAGAAAGTCCAAGTCTTTCATTTCCTTTCTACTCCCCATGGTAATTGGCAAACTATGTCCACATGGACTCAGGACAAAGGCTGTGACCAAACTGATAAAAACCAAACCTTTATGCAGAAGCCACAGAACTGAAGTTATCAGTGGTTCTCCCAAGTCAGGACACTAAGTGATATAGAAAAAGAACCTTCTCTGCAGATTTCATCAACTCTTTTAGGGTATCCAGAGATCGCCAGGGGCAATGTGAATTAACACTTAGTCAATGAAATTTCTGACCAACCAGAACTCCTGTTGCTTTACCATCCAAGATAGCAAAGCTTTTATTGTAATAGTGTCATTCAGTAACAAGAGGAGTTAGCCCAAATTGTCAGCTCCATAAATAACTGGGTCCCAGAAGGCCTGGCAGAGAGCTTTGGTGATATACAGCCACCAAGAACCCTCACAAATTGTGGTCAGGCTGCCTTTGTTCGAAATGCAGCTCGTCTCAACATAAACTCAGAATGGCAGGGGGACTGTGCAGCAGAAAACAGTCTGATAAATGAAGTTCCCATCTGTCACAGGGAGTTCCACCCCAGGACAGAGGTCATCTGATAATAATAATAATGAGAGCAATAATGTGAATAATAACATCATAATAATAGGTGAACGAGCTGTAAAGAGTACAGGGGGTGCCCATTGTCAACTCAGCCGCACTGAAGAGGAACTTTGACTGTCTTCCCAGAAGATGAGCAAATCAAATTCAAATGGCTATTGTTCTCAACAGGGGCAGAATCCGTCAGGATTTTCAGTCCCATTGGTATTCTGTGCCACGTGGCAGTTGCGTGACAGAATCTGTCAAAAATCACTGGTGTACTTGACCCAATATTGAGAGCTGCAGTAAGAAAATGCCCTGGTTCCTAATAATACTAATAAAACGAGAATATCTTAAACGTCCCACGTGCTTAATATTTCTGTAACTATGAACTCCACTGTTGCCACGAAAAAATAAAAGACTAGCTATTTCTATTGGCCAATAACTTGCCTGCACTGGGCCCTTGAAATGTCCCGTTCCTTCTCCAGTTGCTTCTTAGAGTTTGGGGAAGGGCTGAACTTGCGGAACGCCTACTATGTCATGCCTGTTGCTTTCCATATATTATCTGTAGAGTTGGTAATATTACCCCTGTTTACAGGTGAGAAACCAGAGGGCTAATAACTTTCCCGAAGACCCCTGTCTAGCGACTGACGAAGTACGAACTCGCAGCCAGATCCAGTTCCCTCCTACCGTCCTGCGCTGCGGCGGGCTGTGTAACGGCCTTCCCAGAATGGCCACCTGGACTACGCGTTTGCTGGCTTACCTGGGCAAAGGGACTTTACAGATGTGACTGAGGATCTCGAGATGGAAAGATTGTCACGGATTACCGAGGTGTGCTCGGTACCACAAGGGTCGTTTCTGAGAGAAAGGCAGAAGATTTTAGAGAAGCAATGAGGCCGATGTGGCAGAAACAGAGACGGGAGGGAGGCAGTCAAGAGGCACAGTACCCAGACATCAAAGAAGCAAGGAAGAGATCCTCCCCTGGAGCTTCCAGGTGGAAAAAGCCCTGCGGACACTAGATTTTAGCCCCATATAACTCCATTTTGGACTTCTGACCTCTGGGATTGTAAGAGAAGATATGTGTGTTGCTGAAATCCATTAAGCTTGAGATCATTTGTTAGAGCGGCCCCAGGAAACCCCTCCACACCCTGAGCGGCAATGCTTTCCTACCGATGGAGGCAAAAGTCGTCTCCGCCATCTTTAGGTAATTTTAATTAACAGCAGAGAGCTGGCTGGTTGGGGACTAATAAGTAATTTCTTCACAAAGACAGAGGGAGAGAGATAAGGTCCTAACGGACCCCCATCAGTCTCTTTGTCTATGGAATCTGAGTCACCCATCCTGGGAAGGTTCACTGTTTAGTAAAACAACCTAGCGAGCACATAACACTACCCAGTGAATTACGGAGAAAAGCAAGAAAAAAATTACAGTAAAGAAACTTCCTCCCCTTTTCAGGTTCAGCTTATTGGAAACTGTAATTCAAGAAAATGAAGAGGGGTCAGAACAACAGTTCACCTAATCAAAAGGCATCAGGCAGCTGGAAGGGGCACACCGCTTTTCCCAATCTCTTGCCACCTGTCACGGGGAGCTTTACTCCTCAGACACGTGCTGCTGGGAAGTGCTCTCTAATGCAGCGAAAGCGAAAAGAGACAGGCTCCCGCAAGCTCACACACATGCAAACCGCGGCCACCACCACTGTAGTCACAGCCATTTAAAAACTTCTTTTTCCAAATTAAAAATATTTAATGAGATGTTTACGTCACATCCATTTGGGGAAACTAAGCTTTTATTTTAAGTATGACTAATACAGCTGCTTGGGTTTTTAAAATCCCCTCATTTCAATGTGAATACAGCACAGCTGGCTTGATGAGTGATCGCAGAAGGCTGGCGGTGCCATTGGTCCAAAGTTGGAATCTGTAATGACGTCCAATCGTCGATGGCTCTTGTACAAAAATATCGCCAGTTTGCCAGCTCTGCTCTGTTCCACAAAGGTATCGGTCAACTGGGGCTCATATGTAAGCCAGGCAGAGCAAAGCATGTGTGAAATGTGAAGTGTTGAATATACATGTGGATATATTTAGTTCTCTTAAAAGTGCAGTGGTCATCCATCCTCACATGGCTTCGTGAGAATAGGCGTCGTTAGCATCAGCTGCACAAGCTACTCTCGCATGATGTAAAGCTCTCATCATCTGACATTTTGTTCTAAAAACTATTTTCAAAATGTCAGCAAGTCTCCAGACTTCAACTCCGTGGATAAGGCCTACTCAAAATCTGCTACTAGCAACCACTCAGTGAATATTCATACAGGAAAGGCTTCACTGTTAAGACACCAGAAGAAGTGAAAAAAATTTTTTTCTTCCTTATAACCCCACAAGATATGAGACACTGATTCCCAGTTCCAGAAAACATCATTCACAAGGGAAAAATCAGACTGAATGAAATTACAACAAAGGGGGCAAAATGCAAGCATTTCAACAAATAGCAGTAAAGCACAGAAAACCCATTCCTGACCCTCCCTCCCCCACTACTGCTAACTTTGAATTCCAGGTGACATAAACACAATTCAGAGAGCCCATAAATTAATTGTGTTTCTGTTCATACATCGTTGCCAAGCGAACACTTTCACAGCCCCTGTCTCAGTTATACACATTCACGGTGCTATCTGAGCCTCTCTGTGCTCATCAGTAAATAAAGGTCCATTCCAATGCCTGCAAACATCAGGGGACGGCACTAATTTGTATTGCCCTGGTTCACCATTCCAGGGTAGTGGATGCAAATAATCACAGTTTACAATGACAGCAAGCAAGCCAACGGTGTAGATGGTACTTCAGGGAACTAGTTTCTGGGCCTCTGCCACCTGACTGCTAAAAGCTCGCCCTTAACGTCACACACAGCAGAGCCTAAAGCCAGCATCCAAGCCAGCGTGGGGCCCAGCACCTCCACAGGTGCTTCGGAGCTCCTAAAAGTTCCTTTCATCCTCCTCTCCAGGACTCCAAGAGGTGCGGGCCACTCGGATTTGCCGGTTTCAAAAATGCGGATAAAGGTTAAGAGCCAGCCACTTAGAAAGTAGCGGTATATTCAATAAGGCAGAGCAACAGTCCTTGGGGCGGTGGGTGACAAGTCGTAATGACACGGAAAGCACAAACGTGGAAAGGGAAGAAAAACATTCTCTGAACGTGGCAACGAGAACAGACTTAGACTAGCCTCTAGCAGGAGTGACGACGATGTGGCAAGCAAGACATGAGAGGCCTTTCCCCCAAAAGGCCCTAACGAGTTGAGAACACGTGGAAAAGTCTTACATAAATGCATGTTCCTCCACACATACAACTGCACCCTTACAATGTTTTCACTCTTTCAATACTGACTCTCCGCATGGACCTCCGTGCGCTAGCCAGTAGGCAATGTTATGCTGCTTCATTTTTTCTCCCTCCAGTTTGCCACTTCATGAAGATATTTTCACTGCTTGTCATTGATCATGACTACTCCTCATTAAAAACTTGGCACTAATACACAAATAATTATTGACACAATTAGCTCTGACACTGCGCCCATCAAATTCCTTTTGTCCTCACAATGTATCAGCCTCACATTATTCTTTTTTAAAAAGAGGAAATTATCTGTTTTAATCAGAGCTAACGTCTCTCAAGTTTGTTCATAGTATAAATATAAAGAAATGCCGAATTACTAAAAATAGCCAGTGCTCTATCCAATACATTATTAGCATTTGTAAAAAGAAAATGAAAAAGCAACATTGAGACACTGAAGGACAGACATCTAACGCGATAAAAAAGAATAATTCAGCATGAGAGTCGCTAAAATAAGAGAAATCTGTCACTGCCGATGACTACAAATGCAGTGCGGTGATGGTTATTCAAACGATCTATTTGTCTGTCTGAGCGTATAACCAAATATATTATCCATACCTGTTTAATTTCACTTCCTAAATTCTTAAAGTCGACAGAGTTATACGTTTGATAACACAGTCAGCCCATAATTACTTTGGTCAGTATGGATATTTAACAGATGTGTGAATGGACGGTAGCCATTTTTCTTTCTAAAATAAAAAAACAGTGAACAAAAAATTTAAAGCCCTATACAATCACTCCCATCAAGAAAGATAATACCATCTACTCTCTTCCAAATATAGTTTGGGCCACATCTGCTACAAGAGAGTTTGAAATATTATCATAGAAATGTTTGGATAATTAGCAATTAATTTCCATTGACTAATATACAATAAAAATAGAGCTGCATATGCATGAAGCGAGTCTCAGTGTGTGGTCTCCCTTCCTTCCTGATCACATTTCCACATGGGTAAAATCTGGCTGATACAAATTCCAAAGGCCGTCTGAATGGAAAAATCTACAAACAACACTGCATAGAAACTGGAGGAGGAAGAAAACAGACAAAATGCATGTCCCAGAGCAAGTACAAAAGGCTACTGCTGCCAAGTTCTATACCCCAGGCCTGCCTCAATGCCCTTCACGGTCCTGTAGCCTTCTTCCATCTCATGTCACTCTGCCCTTCAGTCACTTGATTCCTAAAGAATCATCAGCAAGCAGTGCCTGAGACCTGCATTCTGAATTACAGGAGCCTTAATGCCATTCTGTCACCATACAAGTACCTAAAGGTCTATAAGAAGTGTTTTTTTTTTCTTAATTGTAAGAATTATAAATATTCTCCAACTGTTGGGTTGGCCAAAAAGTTCATTTGCTTCTTTTCTTTAAGATGGCTCTAGTAGCATTTAGCTGTCTTTAACGTCCTTTGAAACAATTTTGTTAGACTGTATTGTGACAGCTGTTATATCAGCGTACATTTAAAGTGAATCTCATCAAAACTGGCGAATTTTTGTGTAGCCATTTTAATAACGAAGATGGAAGAAAATACACAACCTTTTCGGCATGTTATGCTTTGTCATTTCGAGAAAGGTAAAAGTGCAACTGAAACGCAAAAAAAGATTTGTGCAGTGTAGGGAGAGGGAGCTGTGATTGATCACACGTGTCAAAAGTGGTTTGCGAAGGTTTGTGCTGGAGGTTTCTCACTGGATGGTGCTCCACGGTCGGGTAGACCAGCGGAAGTTGATAGTGATCAAATCGAGACATTAACTGAGAAGAACCAACATTATACCATGCAGGAAGTAGCCAACATACTCAAAATACCAAAATCAATAAAGTTGTTGGTGGAAAGAAAAACGCATCTTTTATTTTATGGAAGAAACCAAATAGCTTTTTGGCCCACTCAATAATACTATTCAGCATTATATGTCTCAGGCAAAATCTAAGAAATTATTGATATGAAATACATAGTCCCAGCTTCTAAAAACATGAAGTTACCTATGTTTGAGGGGGAGGTATTAGCTGAGGAGTGAAGAAGGCAAATAATGAATCAGGTAATAGTAATAAGACATGTCCTGACTGGTGTGCCTCAATGGTTGGGCATCATCCTGAGAACCGAAAGGTCGCTGGTTCGATATCGAGACAGGGCATGTGCTTGGGTTGAAGGTAAGGTCCCTGGCTGGGAGCTCGCGAGAAGCAACCAGTCCTCTCGAGGTTTCTTTCAAACACCGATGTTTCTCTCCTTCTGTTTCTCCCTCTTTTCCCCCCCTCTAAAATATATATATATAAAGCCTTTTAATAATACAGATATTGTGCAGTATTGTGTGTGTCAAATCAGCACCAAAAGTAGCTTCATATTCAATTTAGAATTTTTCCACTTTTTCAGCTGAGAAACTTGAGACAAGTCTCAAGACCTCTATAAAAATGTCTCATCACCCACAGAAAAGAGTGAAATCCTTTTCATAATGCTAGTGTTAGAATGAAATGTAAAGATATACGTTAAAATGACTAGCATCTTTCCCGACCAATAATAGGAATATAGAATGAACTGTTATAAAAGCAAGAAATGGCATATTTGAAGTCTTTACGACCCCTGGTTTTGACTTCTCAGTTTTATTTACATTTCCCTTGTCCTGAAACTTTTCTTTTCCTATTTATATCTTCTGTTCTGCCTTTTGTCAGTTGCATTAAAACTTTTGTGGAAATGTAAGGGATAGAAAAAGTATATGATATACATATGCCGTACACATATATGAATTACATAAAGCAAAACAGTAAAATATTCTGTATGACAAAATAATATGCAACAATTAGTGGCCGACTTTACCCAGGGAAAAGTGTTTCCTGTATAAAACATATATATGTGAAAGCCTCCTAGAATTTATTTTATCAGGATCATTACAGATAAACAAGGAACGTCTATGTCCAGAGGTTTATGAATTTGTTTGAAGTTCAGAACTTTATGCCCTAAATTCCTTTTGACATTTGGTTATATGCCCAACCTGCAAATCTATGTCTCGTACAATTTGAGAGTCTATACATCGTAAAACAACAGATTTTCACACACATAAAACAGATTCCATAAATCTTTATTTCAAAATAACTATGATATAGAAAAATTACCCATTTTAATTCTCATTGCCTTTCCCTGTATATCGGTTGACAATATGCTGACACGTACAGGCAGGCTGTATAAAGCAAAAGTGGTAAAAAAAAAAAAAAGAAAAAAAAAAGTGAATGTATCACTGAACTTTGGCCACAAGTGTACAGTTCTTGGACCAAACCTGTTTGTGGACTCCTGCTTCCCTGGTAATACTTTCTTTGCTACAGCTATAGTGGCCAAGAAAGCAGTACCTGGGTCTCTTCTTGGCTGGGTCTTGCCAGAACACCACTCAGATCTCCTCAGGGACAAGAACAAGGAGAGAGTGAAAATATTCAGGCCTTAGGTTAGTATGTAAATGAACAGCTTACAGTATGCAAAACACAATCACACAGAATCTTCATTTGACCTTCTCAGTACTCAGGAAAGAGCCGTGAAACAAGCGTTACTATTGCATCCATTGTACAGATGGAAAAACTGGGGCTCAGTGAAGTTCAATGTCTTGCTTGATATCTCAGTCTCTGAGTGGCAGACCAATTTATGGCATTGGTCTACTACTATTTCAAGGTCCTGGCAAGCCACTACAGTGCCTTGTACACACTTACACATCCAGTCATTTCAGGAAGTCACTGAATTCCCTGTCAATCCCTCCAGTGCTGGGTCACTGCTGAGCTTCCTTATGAAACTTGTTTTGAGTAGATTTTTAAAAAAATTCATGAATATCTTTCATTATATTTCAGTGGTATATCTGGCTCTCCGAAAAGCGAGATATTCCATTTTACCTGCAGCTTGATGCCTCTTTGATTCCTTTTTAGCTAAACACATCTTTGATTCTTTCCTCAATCTCTGAAAGCAAACATTAGGGATCCGAACAGCCAGTAATGAGGCTGACTCCATGGCTCCCTCTCTATGCCTAACTTTCAAGCAACATTGGCTAAATCACTTTATAATCTGACTCTGGAACTAGTTATGCCAGAATTGATTATATAAATACTTTAAGCCATTAATATAGATAGATTTTTATTTTCTTGACTCTTAGCCTTAGAAAATGGATTAGATGAATTTTCTGGTCAGTTTGCTACCCCATCAGGAAAGCAATGGCGTCAAATTTTGAAATGTGAAAATGGCTGATTGGTCTTTAATGAAAGATTCTAATTTATACCAGTTTCTTTGAAAACACATGACTAGTTTCTGTTAATAGTCTAAATGATCACAGTTCCACCAATTAAAGTTAACAAGCCAGTAGCCAGTACAGCTCACATCAAGAAACAAACATATATTACTCACAATTCTAAATCCAGGCTCAGAAAGGAGAAGTAATGGAATTAATATAAGCCACATTATTTTCCTCATTTCCCTTACTCTAGATATGTTCTAAAACAGATTAAAGTCATTAGTATAGTTACACAGAAAACTCCTGGTTTGAGTTAACTCTCCAACTCTATCAGTGATGGAACATCTGGGAAATCTGGGGAGATTCCTGAATTTAGAAAGGGCAGATGTTTTATTTCTTCACTAGTATTCCCCAAGTGCGGTATATGAGAGCCAGAAAGGGGCTTGTCTCTTTTCCTGCCATATTTTTATATTTATAAATTCACCTTTATTTAGGGCAAGTGATATTAGTCTTCTACTTACAGTGCTGGTATAAAACTTCCTTTTAAAAGTATTTTAAGTAAAAGAAGAAAAAGGTGCCTCCAGTTTTAGTAAAAATACTATGGAATTTTGAAAAAGTGGGGATGGAGAGATTAAGCTTAGCTAACACACATAAAAAAAGATAGAGAATGTTAGTGTTGTGGAATAAACTACTGCACTCCCCTCCCCAAATTCATGTGTAAAAGCCCTAGCCCCCAATGTGATGGTATTTGAAGACCGGCCTTTGGGAAGTAATTAGGATTACATGAGATTATGAGGACGGGGCCCTCGTTATGGGATTGGTGGCTTCATAAGAAGAGGAAGAGAGGTTGGGTTTTGTCTGCTAAGTGAGGACACAGAAGGCAGCCTTCTACAAGCCAGGGAGAGAGCCCTCACCAAGAACCCAATCAGCTAGTGCCTGGATTTCCCTGCCTCTAAAACTGTGAGAAATAAATTTCTGTTAGCTTAGTCTCTGATATTTTGTTATAGCAGTTAAGAATACCAACACAGAGAATTTAGAGAAACATAAAATATCCAAAGCCCTGGGATGAAAGACACAATATGAAGAAGAGAACGTCTGCCCACCATGAGATCAGGGTGAGCTGAGAATTCAATCGGAATTTGATCCAATGGAAGAAGAACCCACTGAGGCTGCACTGAACATGGACCCTGCCAGAGCCAACTCGGTAGCAGGACCTCTTCCCATGCTAGTAATATTGCCACCAGGGGGACAAAAGTAACGTGGAAATGAAGAAGAAATTGAGGTGGAACAGCACGTGAGCTAAGTAGCTCCATCCCAAGGGCAGGTCTGGAGAAAAATCTGGACAAGAATAAGCAAGAAAAGAATGAGCAAGAGGATGTAACAAAGCTGTAGCCCTGAGAGTCTCTGAACGTTGGGCTCCCTTGTTACTTTTTCCACTGGTTTATTCACAACCAGTACCAATAAACCAACCTAGTAATACTTCCATTACTTCTAGTCCATTCTATTAGTATCAGCGTCAGGAAGTGACTCTGGGCTGAGAAATGGTGGCACTTGCTGCTCTGAGGGCCACAGCAGGAGTGGCAGCAATGTGCCGACCGATTCGGCCGGGAAGGTGCAGACCTCACGGAGGGTGACTGAGATAGCAGCACGAGCCAAAAAGTAACAGCCCCATCGCGCTGATGTGAAAACATGAGAAATATTTCAGAGATACATAAGAGACTGACTTTAGAAAATATTGATTTAATGGCAAGCTTTTTAAACATAAAATATAAGTCATAAATGCATGGAAAGGTTAATCACCCTCTCTCATTAAATAGAGAGCTTAAAGGTTGTCCACACTTGTGTACTTTATTAATGAGTGGGGCGGGATCTGGAGTTGGAAGCTACTTTGTTACCTGTCTCATTAAAAATGGAAAATCCTTACGTACTAATGTACTACTGGAAATAAAATGTACTTCTTTACCTTGCTCTTTACACTGCTCTCAATAAATCAGAATAAATAACCAAGTTCATTATATGCTTCTGCTAGAATTGTCAAAACAGACACCATTTGTTTCTTTATCTTTTAAGAACAAAGGACACAGAGATTTATATAAAAAGAAAAAATAACGAGAGCACGCTGAAAAACGAGGTAGAACAAACTTTTCTATTTACTGGCAAACAGTTGCTCTCAGTGGCCCTATGATTCCATGCCAGATTTAAGGAATTCTGTTCATAGCTTAAAAATGTAGAAGGGTTCAATTCACTTAAAGGCGAAGTACAGGACTGAAGTCATTTGATGAAATGAAATTGTAAAGTATTCCTGTTTTGAAAGCGTTAGCAAAGCCAGGATCAATTGTGACAGTCATAGAACGAGATTAATAAATAACAACAATAATAAAAACTGAGCTCTAAACCCCAGAAAACCAATTTTGAAACAATTACAGGCAACTATTATGGGGTGCCTCTAAACGGTTTTAGCTAAATTCCCTCCGCACAGCTCTGATGGCGATAATGTGCACTGTGCATGCAATTCACCGCACACACTTGAAAATGTGCTCGGCTGTATTTGGTATTGATGAATACGTCTACCGGCTTAATATGCCATGGTTAACGACAGAATTGCTCACAAGTGTGAGGGTACAACAATGTTTCCTCTGTGACCTCACGTCCAGGGGAGAGGTAATTTTTTTGTGTGGGTGTTTGAAAATCATTACTGAAGCCTCTGTGGCTATTTGAGCCGTACCGTGATGCTTCAATTCTAGCTCCCGCAAGCCTCGAATCGGGAGGGAGACGATGTACGGAGCAGATAGTAATTTCCTTAGCCAAGACGGTGATGGTCCTGGCCGATGAAATCTGTGTTTGTCCAATAAAACGGTGGGGGGAGTGGGTCAGAGAAAGCTGAATAATCGTAGGTCTCTAGCTTTGAAATGAACGAAATATGCAAAATCAGCCAGGCCACGCTCAGAATCTAATTCCGCTTTGCCAGATGTTTTGTAAACTCTCCACTTGCTGGATGAAATGAACATTCCTGACCGAGTTCTCATGAAAATAAACCAAGAATGTAACAAGTGTATGTTGTAACAACCTGCTAAAAATGAATACTATGAACCATCCCCTAATTACAGAACTCATCTCCACTAAAACTTACCTTTCTTCCTTTCAATGTTTTATTGAGTTTTACACACATAAGACACAAAAACATCAAAATTCATTCTATAAAGTGATGTCACCAAGATAATAGTTAGTGAAAAAGCTGTCTAATATCTGCCATTAATGAGTCTTTGACCATAGCAATGACAGCTTCTTTTTAAGTTTCATATTAAAATGTTTCTGCTGTTTAAGCAATTATTTTTTTCCAAATCAATAACCATTTGTTCCCTTGACTTTCAAGAGTCCTAGCTTTGCTGTTATTGTTTATTTTGAAACATTATTTAAAGTAGCAAAGTTGTCACTGTATTTTGTTAAATAGAACTATTATGTTTCATAATCATTCTATGGATAAATACTCCGCAAACCACATCTCTGTGTAGGGCCACAGTTTTTTGCAGCTCTGTGGTCTATAGCGAGCACTCTTTCGAGTTTTTGGAAGCTCTGAAGTGGCCGCCACAATAAAAAGCTTCTGAAATAACAAGAAAAGACTTTTGGTTCAAATGTGGTCTTCAGTTTTGGTTGTAGCCTTAGGAAAATTACAGAAATCCTAGGTCTTAATTTCTCTTCTTGGAAAATGTGAATAATAGCATGCCTTCCATGGAAACATTATGGGAATTAAAATGAGAACACTTATGCTGAGATCACAGGGAGACAGGTCTCTTCCAGGTGACAAGGATAGGAAACTGAAGTCTTGCAAACTGAATTCAGCAGAAAAGCTGAGTTGGCTAGCCAACTAGTTTTTGTTTTTTATTATTTGTTTTCCAATTCGAGTGCCTTTAAACAAGGCACCTACCCTCAAGTTACTGCAATCCCCACATTAGTAATAATTCAAACCTGGCAGGAAGGCATCTTTTCTTATTTGGTTTGGCCCCACACGTGTTTGAGTTTACATTTCTAGCAGCAAGGCCTGCTTCGTAAGATCCCGACCCCATTCCTCACCATAGTGCTCTACTCTACTCGGTTCCATTGCATGGCATGATCAGGTACGATCAGAGGTGCACGTAAACTGCCAGAGGCCTCGAATGAGCACCATCTCACTGTGAACAAAATCCCTCTGCAGACACGCCTCACTCAGAGAACACCCCTAACACAGCTAGCCAGAGCCCTGGGGCCTGGCATCCTAGGCCACAAAAGGAGGAAATGGACCAGGATGCGTGTGTCTGTCTCAGCACTGGCCCTCAGCCCGTCCCCCTGGCCTTCTCATTTCAGCCACTCTCAGCCTTTGGACTCTATGGTGTCGCTCATTCTCCCCATCCTTTCCCCCTTTCCTGCCCTTTGGTTATCCTATCCCTATGGTGCTGTGCTGTGTGTCTGCCTCTTCAGCCACATGCCTCTCTGTTGACTCTCTCTCTCCCGCTCTGAATCCCTCTCTTGCTTTAATAAATGTTGTATGTGACATGCTCGGTATATCTTAGGAGAGCTGCCAGGATTATTCTGCTGAAGTTACCCTAGGCGAAGAGGAGTGAACACATACCCCTGGGGGACCTGGGGGCTTAGCCCAAAGCAGGCTTTGAAAGAGCTTTAAAGTATTATGCTTTGTTTTAAAAAATTCATGTGAATTTTATATTCTGTTCCATAAATATCTCCGTGTTTGTGTTACTAATAAAATAACAGTTCCTCCCAACTTATTGAGTAGAATTAACACTCCCCAAAAGATATGTCATGTGAATCCTATGATATCTTGTGCATACTGTTCTACCATTGTCTACCCTGCAGGGATTCACGTACCTAATTCAGGTTGGGGGAGGACTTCTCCGCTCCTGACATGCCCCCCCCACTTGTGAGGGGTGATCTGCCAGCATGACACGCCTGGCCAACCTGGAGGTCACCCTCCTTTCTTCCCAGGGGAGCCTGGAGGGGCTCAGTCAGCAAGGTAAATTTGAAAGGCAGAAATTGCTCACTACAGCCCATGTCCTTTCCTCTCTCTGTCTCCGTCTCGCTTTCTCTGTCTCTCTCTCTCTCTCGCTTCTTACAAGATACACAAATGCAACTCCATCCCTCAAGATCATAAGGTATGAAAGGGCCTGTTCAATCTCTGTCCACTGTCACAGAGGTCAGAACAGATGTTTCCTCTAGAGACGGGGGCCTTCTGGAACACTAGGGGCATGCTAGACCTAAGTGGGGCTTAATAGGTACGTGCAAAGATAACATTTTATCAAGCTTTAGAAGCTTTTTGACTTCCCTTTTTATAAGTTATATATCTCCTAAAAAGCTAAAAAAGCAACAACAACCCATACACGTGTGTGCGTGCACGCGCGCGCGCGCACACACACACACACACACACACACACACAAAGCTAAGCTAAAATTTTAAAAAAGGGTGAGAGAGGTTTGATACTTCTCTTCCTCTTAAGGCATTTTATGGGGTTCTGAAGGCTGTCTGTGCCTGGCAGGGCGTTTCCTGGCACTGCCATGTTCTCACATCAGTTTCGGGCGATATCGCTTTTAGCAGGTGCGATGGTACTTTGATCCCACCGCCCTCAGCCTCTTTTTATCTCCCTATTGATACAGAACTCTGGAATGTCGGGTCACTGGGATGGGGTCCCCTACGGAAGCAGCTGGCTATCCTGCAACCCTTCCAACAGCGTAAGGTTGGTGAGGTTGCAGCCAGCACCCCAGTGGTAACTGAGACAAATCCCCACGTCCAAGCCATATGCTCTGTCAAAGGTGGTGGGACACAGGCCCTCAATTGGAAGTGTCAACAGTGGACAGGCAGGAGGTCCGTGACCCTGAGTTACAGTCAGGAGAACGGGTCATAGCTTGGCACATATTAGGCGTGTCGATATATGCCATTGCCTTCCTCTTCTGTTCCCTGATCTGAGCTTCTGTGTCCCTAAGGAAAATACGTGATTGATGTGTTATACAGAAACTACGTTTTTAAGAAGAAATAAAAATGTTTATAACATGGTAAGAGAATTTCCATGTTTCCAGCCCATCACAGGATGTATTAACCTAACCGTGATGTGCTATTGCTAAGCTAGGAAGCATTTCGTTGTATGCTATTTTCACAAACTATTCAACAGAAATTTGGTGACAGGATACAAAACTACACGAAGACAGGGTCAGAGTTCAAGTTATGCTTAATTACGGGCTGTCAGTTACCAAGAGGGAAGTTCAAAATGCAACAGTTAACCAACACACATGCTAACCTATTTCACAAGAAGAAAAACATTTTTTAAACAGCATTTAACATTTGCTACAAAGCCCTGGAAAGAAGCCAGAGGAAAAGAAACAATCAAAAGATCGTTTCAAGTGACAAATCTACTTGTCTGAGCAAATAAGTGGATGGTACTAGCTGTTGGAATGTGTGGTTCCCCGAAGGAAGGTGGCAATAAAAACCCGCCACAGGGAAAATTTACTGAATCACTGTCGCTAGTCAGAGAGGTGGAGGGGAGCCAAGGTGCTACTCCTGACAAAAGGGCCTGAATGTGGCCCCGCCTGGGAGTGGTCAACCCTGGCTGGGTTGCCATGCTGCAAGCAGAGCTTTGCAGATAGGACATTAAACAGGAATCACCAACGACACTGGGTTCGAGCGCGTGGACGTGGAAGCCATAGTGTCCTGGGCTCACGTGGGACCTGATGAATAACCTAGCCTCTCAGGGCCTCATTACCTCATTCATAAATTACCGTGAGAAACATCATAGTGCCTACTTCGTGCTGCTGCTCTGAAGACTGCATGGTTTACTGAACGTCAATGCACTTAGAACGAGGCCTCACGCATCGTCGACTCTGTACGCGTCATCTACTGTCATTCTGTCCGTCCAAACTACGTTGCTTAGGAACTCTCATTAGCAGCATCGTCTGCAAATTATGGAAGCACACCCCCCCACCCGACACACACACGCTGATCTGCATTTCTGTGTCTATTTAAACCCATTAAAATTTCTGTGTCATTCTTTACATGGGGTTACTGTTTGTACATTGGGTTCACATAACTCATTAGTTGAACCTAAGCCGTCTAATTGAGTCTGTACTATTACATTATTAATAGATACATGCTGCCAGTGGTATGCAGGGATACGCATGGAACCTGACACACCAACAAATTCCAAGGTCCCAGAATTATCATTTTATTTCCCACGTTTCAACTAATTCTTAACTTCCAGCTCCCCACCTGCTACCTGGTTATGGGGTATGAGTTGTCCGAACGCTCCACCCCCGGCCGCCGTCTGTCCTAAACTCCAGCCTCGTTAAAACCAGCACCGAATGGCTTCCTTGGTGATGAATACCAGGCAAAATATAATCAAAGGCTTCTTCCGGTGTCATCAGCTCTTCCTGCCTAACTAGTCTGTAAATTCTTTGAGGATAAAGAACAAAATCACTTAGCACTTGTGGACAGGACATAGCTCGAGCCCAGGAAGCACTGACAGTTCATTGCAGCTGCCCCCAAGCAGCTCTGTGTCATGTACCCTTTTTATGTGCCAAGCACCGTGCTAAGGATTTTTACATGCATCATCCCATTGAATACCCACAAAAAAATGTTTTATTCCCCTTTTACAGATCAGGCAACCGAGGGTTAGAGGTCACAGTGCAAGACCGGTAGGAAAGCTGGGATGCAAACGCAGGTCACTTTTACCCCAGAGCCTAAGGTTCAGTATTCGAGATTGACCCGTGTAGAAATGGCTTCCTCTATGACCCCTTTCCCCTCTGGCCTCTCCACCTCCCTCTCACACCATGGCTTAGGTCAGGGCTTCCTCTTACGTCGCTTGAGCTATGGTGGTAGCTTTCCAACTGTACTGTCTGTCTCTCACACGGCCGGCGGGAGAGGTGGAAATTGGGATTCTGGAAGATATTCTAGGGAAGGGACCGGGGAGCTGGGGACACCGGGGCAAACTCAGCTAACTTCCCAGATGGGGCTGCCCTGGGCTGCAGCCCATTCTCTCAGTGTCCCCTCATTCCACTCACGTTTCCCATGAGTCTCCTAAGTACCACCCACTTTAGTCGGTTCTGGGGGCATGGAGATCAATAAAGTACCATTGCAGCTTGGAAAACACTCAGGTAAATGGACAGGGGGAGGAACAATGAGTGCCCAGGGGAAGCAGCGCCTATTCAAGCAAGTTAGAGAAGATTTTACAACTTAAAAAACTCTAGCGCAGGGTCGTGAAGAGCAGGCCAGGACTCACTGTCAATGTCAATCAACGACAGCATTTCTGAAGGAGGAAACTGCTCTCACAGAGCAAGGGGAGAAACAAAGGGCACGGGGAGCACATTCGGCTATTCGCTCATGTAAGTGGAGTTCACTCACTCAGCAGTTACCATGTGCCAGGAAGCACGCGGGACCCTAACATTAGGATGTTGACTGTGATGCTCTCATGCTTCAGGTGGGTAAACACGTAACATGCAAAGTGAACAATTACTACACACGATGACGGGTGCTATAGAAGCAAATGGAAATTCATGGTTGTCGAAATTCACAAGACACAACTGCCAATTCTGGCTGCAGGAACCAGCAAAGGCTCAGAGGAGGTGCCTGGGAGAGGAGCCTTGGCGTCAGCTTCCCAGGTGACAGAGGGAAGAGTGGCGATTTTTAGAAATAGTGGACTCCGCTGGTGTTCACAAAGTGTGGTCCATCGACCACAAACATGAACATCTGTGAACTAGGAAAAACGTTAACTCTTCAGAGCTCCGTCTTCACTGCTACTAACTCAAAAATTCTGAGGGTGGGGCTCAACAATTGGTGTTTAACAAGCCCCGCCCCCACCCCAGGATGTCCGTTATGAACACTCAAGTCTCTGACTCCCCATGGCCCTAAACGTGACAGAAGAGGCGAGAGGTAAGAGGTAGAAAGGAAAGGGCAAGAAATAATCTGCAGTAAACTGGTGCCAATTCATGGGGGTCGGGGGCTCATAAGCCACACTGAGAAATATCACTTTTAAACTAATAATAGTGACCTTTTTCTTTTTATTAAGGGTGGCATCGGGCCAAGGATTTTTGCCTAGGTCATTTCAATCACCCTACAGAGCCACTCCTTGTAATAGCGATTTTTGCTCATTTGACATATGTGGTCTTGGAGAGACAGGAAGGCTCTATAATTTGCCCCAGATTCCAAAAATAATATTTGTACTCAGCATCATTCAATGAACCTTCAGTATTAACTACTTTGCTAAAATGTTACCTGTGGAGCGTCACCTTGTGCAATGGAGCCTCGGGTGAGGGAGTTGAGATGCTAGAAGGTTTGAGATAGATTCGTGGTCCTATTAGCGTTTTAGGAAGCCCCAGACAGTGGCTGGAGGGATGTAGCCTGGACAGCTTAGCATCTTGATAAGAAGATCAATTGCCAACAAAGCACCTCATGAAGGAGTTTGGGATATGCCATTGTTTTAACAAAAAAAGTTCTAATGAATGCATTTAATGTGTTCACATCTCCAATATTTCACAACATTAATATAAGCGAATGCAAAAAGCTCTAAGAACAGAGGTTCCTTAATTACTCATTAGTGACTTTTATTTCTTTTTTCTTTTTTTAATTATTATTTTTTTAACCCGTACTGTAAAGGTAGGCCTCTCCTTTTCAAGTTCATTACTTTTCAACATATTTAATATTTCCTTGTAGGGTCACAAGTTAATTTTAAGGCTATGTTTTAATGGTTTTCTTAATGACACTTTCATTGTAGTAAAATAAATGCATCAAGCCATTCCTACAGGGAGAGGTGTACTACTGACTCACAGTTAGAATGGTATAAACATTTCCAAACTATTAATCTGAAAATGTGTTAATAACCTACATGTTTAAAGAAAGTGAATAAAAGCAGTGCTATTTTCACTAAAGCTATTTGGTGTTAGGAAAGCTGCATATAATTGTCTTTGCTCATTTTGAAAACCCTAATTCTCATTGAGAACTTAGTTTTTAAAATTATTTTTAGTATGTTACTGATTTTAGAGGGTGAGAGGGAGGGAAGGAGAGAGAAACATTGTTGTTCCACTTATTTATGTGTTCATTGGTTGCTTCCTGTAAGTGCCCTGACCAGAGAGGGAACCCGAAACCTTAGCATATCGGGACGATGCTCTAACTGAGCTACCTGGCCAGGATGAGAGTTTTTGAAAACCATCATTTTCACGGAACGTACAAATATGAGAAATATCTCTGCTTCTGCTAAACTACTCAAATTCTTATTCTCCATCTAAATCAAAATAACTGATCCTTCTTAGTCAAAGGTATTTTTCTGGTGGCTTCATGGGACCTTGCTCGGGAAGCTTCAGGTCCTACGGCTGTCTTCAATTAGCCGGAGAGGCAGGTGAGGAGAGCGCCCCTGTGAATTCCCGTCTATAATCTAGTGAGTTTATGGCTCTGCTAAAATGCACTGATTTTAGGACTGTCAAAATGACTATGCATGAAAACAGAAGTCAAATAATAATACAACAGTCTGAGGCCATAACTATGCGCAGAAGTTGATCTTATACACTCTACACTTAACCTTAATAAGCCCAAAACTCCAGAGACACTTGGCTGCCTAAAATCCTCCTTAATGGCACAACTAAAATTTTAAGTGGTAATCTTTGGGGTTTTCCTTGATACAGTTTTTTAAACATAAAATAAAATATCTAGTGGCTTACCTTAGTAATTAAACCAAAACATACACATACATTTTCAAAATATTCAAAACATTCCAAGCACCTCTATAAGATGACATCATCACAGTTTTGTTTGATTTCATTATTAATTATTAATTCATTGTCACTTTTACTATTAGAAATGAATGCATTTCCCTTTGTTTATTTTCTAGTTTATAATTCTTATATTGATAAGAAGGGATTAGCAATTGGGGAAATATGTACATGGTGTTTTTTTTTCCAGTTTTATTTGTGTCATTTAACATAAAGGTAAAATTAACATCAAGGACATTTAAAGGGAGGGAAAAAGTCAGGCAAGTGCAAACTGAGGGAACTACGTGAGAATAGAGAGAAATAGAGAAGAATCTGGAAGTTGGAGAGGGAGGATGCGGGGTGAGGCTCATGCCTGCTGCTAGAGACACTGTCTTCCCCTTTGTGGTTGCCACCTGAAACACGCCAGGTCATCCATCTCTGTCGCTTCCCTGCCCCGACCCACGCTCATATCCTCACACCTATGTCCTCGTCCGCCGTATTTCAGGAGTGGCCCCAGTTGCTTGTATCGGCAGAATTCCCGGCTCCTCTGAATTTGTATATGACACTCTGGAAAGTGCTTTGAACCTAATGAGCTATATCACCTGATAACTTTTCTCCAAGTCATGAGAAGTCTGGGGTCAGGCAGAGGTACCTTTTTTGTGCACCTACTTTTAATGAGAAACACATTCTATTCCGAGAGCCCTTCGCATAGTGGTTGAGAGAGAGGAATCTAGAGCCAGCTGCCTGGCTGAGTTCTGCGCTGTCACTAACCTGGTGACCTGGGGCAAGTGACTTGATCTCACTGGGCCATCTTACTCACCATAAGTAGAGTTAACAGTTCCTGCTTGAAAGGTTGTAAGAATTAATTTAGAATTATGCTTAAAGAACCTAGGCCAGTTGCCTAGGACAGAGCTGGTACCTAATCCATAGTAATTATTCCCCCAAAGTACAAAGCAAACTGCATCCTGAATGTTATAGTCATCGATGAATATTTCTGTATATGTGTGTACATACATATCTATGTGTAGGTAATTAAAGTATTGAGTCAACCTTTAAAAAACCATAGAAGCTACGTGCCCATCAGTAAATGAGTGGATCAAAAACTGGTACATTTACATAATGGAATACTATGCAGCAGAAAAAAAGAAGGAGCTCCTGCCTTTTGCAACAATATAAATAGAACTGGAGACTGTTGTGCTAAGTGAAAAAAAAACCAGGTGGTAAAAGACAAATACCACATGATCTCACCTATAAGTGGAATCTAATCAATGAAACAAACAAACTAGCAAAATAGAACCAGAGACATGGAAATAAAGAACAAACTGACAGTGACCAGAGGTGATGGAGGAGGGGGAAAAAGGGGGAAGGGTCAAGTCAAGGCACATGTACCCACAGACAAAGACAATGGAGAGGACGACTGAATGTGGGACGTGGGGTGAATAGGACAGGGGAGAGTAAAGGGGGGAAAAATGGGGACAACTGTAATTGAACAACCATAAAAAAAAATAAAAGAAAATCAAAACAAAAAAATAAATAAAATAAAATAAAATAAAATAGAAAGCCGTAGAGGAGATGGACACTAATTCCAACAATAGTACAGGGGAAAGAACTGTTACACAGACTCCGTAATGCTCTGTTAGAATCAAACAGATTTTGGGACTCCTCCTGACCTCCACACAGCATCAGAGGCACAAACTCTGCCAAAACTCAGTCCTTACTGGGCCTTGCCTAACCTCAGGCTCCCCAGTTACTCTGGTGCAGGTCAGGGCCGCACCTTGCCTATGCAGCTGTTTGCGACTGTGTGCTCGTCTCAGCAGTTACTTGCTCCCTCACGAGGACATAAACTCTGTGCGAGCGGGGGTTATGAAATTCCTCTTCTTTCAATGCACTTTTGTCTCTGGCATCTCACTGTCACACACTCCTCCCTGGGTACATGCTCCAGGTCTCTATGGACACCCTGGAACATGGGGTCTCACACCGTAGGGCAAATCAGAATCATCACCCAGAGGACTTGTTTAAATTCAGATGGCTGGACTCCGCCTCCAACGTTTCTGATTCAACCCAACGCGAACTTCCATTTCTACCAAGTTCCCAGGTTAGGACTCTTAGAGGAACCACGGTGTATGTTCTAGAAGCAGTGTAGATACCTAGTCCCCCTGTGAGCAAACGCTACATGTTTTTCAAAGCCCCGCTAACCAGTAACCAAATGCATACATCTATGAAGAAGTCACATCATTTGGAGCATTGACTAATCCCTGTAGGACGTTCTTATTGCTTTTCACACTTAACCATCTTAGATTTCAGAAATAATGAAAATAATAATAACACTAGAAATTCTCTCTGTAGCCGAGGGTCCAGAGCTCAGCCGTCATTTATTGAACTGGCTATTGCCCGGCATTGCCGAGATCTGGATACTGACGGCTCTCACTGGCTGTTGTGCATGTACTACCACTAGATCAACAACTTCCTGGGATAGGAGACAGGACACTCACAGCCCTCACAGCACCTAGCACAGTGCTCTCCTCAGAACAGGAAGGAAAGGATGACATCTCAGAAATGAAAAATAAAGCAAGGGCGCCCATTTCTCTAAGCCTCGCGAGAACATTACTTGAGAGGCAATCATCCAGTAGACATGTGTATTGAGTGCTTCTCACGGCAAAGCTTTATTGAAAATCGTATTTTACATCAATTTGAACCTGCGACCTAGGAGGGGAAGCATGGCAAGTACACAAATAATTGTATCCCGAGATGGACGTAAGATAAAACAATACAGACAAATTGCTCTGAGAGTTACAGCTTAATATAGGGGAGACAGACCCAGAACGGTACCTTGCAAAGTCTCCTTCTGTCCTTATAAAAACATTTATGATTTATTTTTGGTTTTGTTTCTTGGAAGAATAGAATTTTACAGATGAGAGTGACCCTCAAAATAAACTTTCATCTAACCTTTTGGGTTTTAGATGGAAAATCTAAGGCCTTGTAAAGTGAAGAGCCCCAGATTATTAAGTGGATGTTCTTAGAAAACATATATTACTCAACTCCTTAGGAATTACTCAATTCCTAACCAGGTGGAGGTCATGGCACGTGAAGCTACTGTCCACACAGACATCAATGGCTTGGGAATACATATTTGTATTGATTGCAATTAAAAGAAACTTAATAATTCAAGGCTCAAACCAGGTTGATTTAGAATTATATAACCTCACAAATCTGCCTATTGCGAAGAATTAGACAATACATTACTGATGTTCAAAGCTCTGGAACATGATATAACTTACTGTAGAAATAAATATAATTTTCCATTTTCCATACTTTTGGGAGAATTGTTTCCTTTCTGCACACACCTGCATATACCTTTATATAGAAAGCAGCCCTGGCTGGTGTAGCTCAGTGGATCGAGCGCCGGCCTGCGAACCAAAGAGTCGCTGGTTCGGTCCCTCAGTCTGGGCACGTGCCTGGGTTGCGGGCCAGGTCCCCAGTGGTGGGTGGTGGGGGGTGCACTCGAGAGGCAACCACACATTGATATTTCCCTCTCTTTCTCCCTTCCTTCCCCTTTCTCTAAAAATAAATAAATAAAATCTTAAAAAAAAAAAAAGCAGAGTACTTTTGGAAGAATCGCTTCTGAGGAAGAAACAATTGTACTGGGAGATTACAAAATGCAAAAATTTTTTGAGCTCTGTTAATTAAAGAGATGCCGTTTTAAAGTAGACTGTGCATACGGTATCCCTTTAGACTGGGTTGTTCTATACACACCTAGGTGTATCCAAGGATATACAGACCCTGTGCTACACGCCAAGGGACACACTAAAAAAAATGATATCAGGCCCCGTTTATTCTGGACTCCTTCCTTACAAGTAACATCGCCAGCTTATTACAATTTGAAACAGGCTTTAAGACCAGGGATCAACAAAAGAGGAGAAAGCACCACCAGAATCTATCTAGCCTGTTCATAGAAAATATATGATCAGGGACAGGAAACTCAAACCAAAAAGACAAATATTTTCCATAAAGCGGCAGAAGAAATGATGTCACATAATTACATTCTTCCTGCAGTTCACGTCTTTTCCGGGTATTGCTTTGCACATCAATATACGTTTTTGTTAATTTGTTGAGAAACATTCTAGGTGCAACTCACACTTCAATATGTCCACGTCAGAAACAGCACTTGCATTCCATAAAATCCTATATAATGAGGCCCACCTTTTAGCATGAGACCTGGCTCTGGGAGTAGGCATATCGCGACAATTTGATGGGCACACCTCTAGAGTCCTTGACTTTCCCCAAATGTATTCCTTTCCATTAGCTACAGTGCCGACCTCCAAATCTACCTGCCTTCCCAATTCTGCCATCAATCATTCCTTTGAGTTAGGTGTTAACCGTCAAGGGTCACCATTAAAGTGTACGCTTGCTATGCCGAAGGGGCGTGTGCACCATTAACATCCATTTATACATTTGCCTGGATTTATTAAGCTCATAAGCTGTCGCACAGAGCAGGTAAGTCGGCCTGGGGAGGGCCGGGTCCGGGAGAAAGCGAGGGAAGGGAAAGGACACGACAGTTAATGGGATACATGCAAATATCAAACGGGGCAGCCCGACACCTGACCATGATACACTCAAGCAGAAAATATCTAGGAACAAATTGCCAAATAAAATACAATTCGGCAGGCTCAGCGTCTTGCTCAAGCACATGAATCTTGAAAGATTCATTGTATTTGTTGCTCATAATTAGTAAGATAAATATGCAAATTGGGACCTTCAGGCTCAAAAGTCAAAGATTCTAATGATGCTTTACACCAGTTTGGATTTCGACCATAGGTTTATTTATAAATTAATGTGTGTGAACTCTCTTTATTAGAAGGAATGCAAGACTATGGGAAGAAAGCTGAAATCAAGTAATTTAATATCTCTGCCTCATTCTATTCATCTGAAAAAAAAAAAAGCTATAGCTATTTCCTACCAATTCTCACAGGGTTGGTACAAGATTTAAATGAGCTTCACAATCTTTTTTGAGATTCTCTAGAAGCTGCTTGCAATATATCAAGGTATTTAAACTGTGTTCCCCATTGTATAAATTCAAAGAACTTGTCAGCACCCCATGAATGTTTTATACTAAGGTCACCTGAAGGAAACACACTTATTCCAAGTTTCTATTTTCCACTCTAATCTGTATAGAGCAAAGTGTTTGATCCTATCGGCTATTTCATCTTGGCAGTTATAATCAAGGAGTTTCCTATAAAAAGAAAGAGAGGGCAATGTACTCATAGAGACTTTCAAAAGAACGGCGCTAAGAAACAAGAGACCAAGGGTTTCACTTTTACTTCTTCCTGGAGCCACTGGGCAGAACCCCAAGACTCGCTTCCCTAAGAGACAGAGCAACAAACATCACCTGTCCGCCACGCAACTCTCCCATCTTCCTAAGTACCACTGCCCCGGTCACTCATGCGGCCCTGGCCCTGCTGGTTTGCTTTCTGATCTTCAAACACTCAGGCTACTTTTTGCTTTCGTGTCTTTGCATGTGGTATTCATACTGCCTGGTGTTCTCCTCTGGCAGATCTTGGCCTCACGGACTCTTCTCACTCTGATTTCAGCTAATCAGCTCTCTTTCTGGAAGCAAACTCTCCTGACGGGTCGCCGACTGCCACGTGTTATTTGTTTTACATCACCACGCCTAGGCTTTTATTGTTTTCATAATCTCCAACCACCATCCGATATTATCTTACAGATTCACTTATTTACCACCCACCTCCCTCTGAAAGACCCTTGCCATGAAAAGAGGGACCTTATCTGCATTGTTAGAAGCTGTAAATCTAACACTAAAAACAAAAACATCAGAAAGCATGATTTGGACACAGTCACTCTAGGCAAATATTTATTGAAAAAAAAATAATGAAGTATCTTGGCCCTAGGAGCCACATAATCTGGTTTTCTTTCCAGCCAGGCTCCCGGCTAAATCTGTCACCTTTGTCAAATCCATTAAGCTTGGATTCTTTGCCCTAGAGATGGCTGTGTGCTTTTGCTCTGCCCTGCTGTACCCACGGTACGCATTTTTAGTTGATCTTGTCACCTTCCCACCACACCATATGGGCCTCATATTCTTTGTCAACACAGCTCTGCAAGCAGCCACTATTAAGACTATGCTGGTGGCATTTGACATAAAAAGTTTTCGGCCACCATTTCATCACATGACCGCTGAAAAGTGGTCCTTTCAGGCTCTGCTCAAATGTCTGTGGTTTAAGAAAGGGGCTAAAGAAAATCATATATTAAAGGCCCTTCGACTTCTCTGTCTGTGTCAAAAGTAATATATGAAGATTCTCTCATGTTGCATTAATGAGTGCCAAAAAATTAGGGCCATGTCCCAGGACCTAGAACGAGAACTGCAAGAGGTGCCAGTGAGGACTCTAAGTTTCCAAATGTTACAAGATGGCAGGAAGGTCTCATAAAGACAGCTCCTGACAACTAATTACAGATTTCCCTCCTTTGGGGAAGGTCTGGAAAGGCCAAGTGAGACTTTTCAACAGGGAGAGAAACAGTGAACTTCCCTTTCATGCTTTTTTCTCAATTCAAATCCCATTCCAGGTTAATATTCAGTGTGACTTTGTTGGAGTCCTACTCGCACCTGCATGTCCATCTCTGTCTTGCCACCTCTCTCAAGGTGTGGAGGGTCACGCCTCATCATTTCCCAGGGAAGTTTTACCAGTCTGGACTTTCGGCCTTTTCTGGTCCAGCCTTCCCCTCATTTTCCCTCTATACGGCACGAGGCTGCAATTTCTCCAATGAAAATGTTTCACTGACCTCCTTTCTCTTTCACGGTAGCGCCTGCACTCTGACAAGGTCTGCAGGGGCCTTCCTGACCTAGCCGTGCCATGGCACCCTGTCCCCCACTCACTGTGCTCCAAGGATCACCCCCACTCTCTCCGGGTCCACTGTCCTCCATGCCATTCTAACCAGGCCGGCTTGGCGCTGGCTGGGCTCACGTCACTTCCCTTGGAAGTCTTCTCCGTCTCAAGCCCCTTTCCCAGGTTGGGATGTGAGTCTCTCAGTGGAAACACATTACGCTGTGTCTCTACTTATCACATCACTTGTCACATTATCTTGTAATTATATTTACCTTTCCCTCCTCCATCGGACAGAGTTCTTAGAAAGCGGAAACGCTGACTGGGACATCTGCCTCCTCCATGGCTAGTATAATGCCCTCGACAGAGCTGGTGCTTCATAATCACAAACTGAAAAGTGATTTTTTAAAAGGTGACCTATGTCTTCCTTTGGGTATCTGCCTGTCTCTGAAGCTTTTCTTCTTCGTTGTGATAAAATCAGAAACACCTGGCAGAGTGCTCCATATATCTCATATATTCATTATGAATTTTAAATATATTATTCACATAGGGGGAAAAGAAAACATTGCCATCGTGATATGCCAGGTAATTTTCACATATCTTAGAGGCAATAACTAGTTTTATCTGTATTTGTGTAAGAATCTAATATCCTCATTTTACAGACAAGAAAACTGAGGTGGAGAGAGAGGACAAGTAATCTCCCCAGGGTGCCACGGGTAACAGGAGGCAGAGCGGGGCTGCGGCTGGGTGTGTGCGAATACCCACGGGAATAAACCATGGTCGAGCCCCCGCCGACTGTATGAGGTGCAACCAGTGATTAGAGCCAGGCGACTCCTGGTTCGCTCTTTCTGCCTTCACAATCGGAAGTCTTTCTCGTCTTACAACACAATCTGCTTCAGTCTTTCTCCAGAGTAAAGAGTGAAGAATGAGAACTCCTTGAGAAAGGCTGAAAGATGATGAAGCAAAACGCACGGAACTCCACAATGCCCTTGCTAAGCAACATCTGCTCCCCTCCCTGCCCCTTCACTTGTGATATATTGGCACATAAGCAGCATTGATGCTCATGAGAAAAATTACAGTCATCAAGGTTATATCTCCCCAAGAAGCAACTCTGTTGCTTTATTAATATGCTTCAGCTTGTTGCAACACTACAAAGCCAAAAATAAGTTTTCTTTGATCAATAAATTGTAGGCTGGGAAAGAAAATACTAATTTTCCACTTCTTTGAGACCCAGCACTAATTTCCAACAGTGCTTTCCAAAAGGGTTCTCAGGAACCTGATATAGAATTATCTGAAATGACACTCGACCATCCCTACTAGATCATTCTGTTCTCTGCCACTTTAGAGAGGTGTCTTCGGAACTTGGCAGGCATATTTTTTTAACGAAATCTTTGTGTACAGATAAATTTTTCTATTCAAGTATAAGCTGGGCAAAGAAAGCATACTACAGCTCCCAGTCAGTCTCTAAGAGGAAGATTGTTGAACTCTCTCCTGTCACTTTTGGGTTTCAAAACATGGCACTTGCACCTCTAAGAAGAGTTTCATTTTTAATCCAATATAGAAAGGAATATCAAGCCTTGCCTTCTATGCAATAAAATGCCTATAATATCACACAGCCTACAAACTAGAAGAATGCTAGGAGTAAATATAAATAGGCAAGATAAAATACCAATTAAGCTCCCTGGAGACACGTGTAACTGGATATTGATTCGGGCAATGTAGGGCAGCAGAAGGAGAACTGGGTAGATGCTTAGTTCCGGCATTAGCGGTGCAGCGCATGCTTCATTGAAACGCTCAAAGTTTCCACGGTTGCCTCATGTCTAGAACAGTGGCCCTCAGCTGGGGACGATTTTGTCCCCCTTGGGACATTCAGCAATTCTGGATACATTTTTATTGTCACAGCTGGGATTTGTGGAGAGGGATGCTACTGGCATCTAGTGGGTAGAGACCAGGGGTAATGTGAAACATTCTACAAGGTATGGGACAGTTCTTGACAACAAAGAATCTTTTGGCCCAGGCTGAGAAAACCTGCTTTAAAAAATAAAGTAGAGTTAAATAACCTCTAAGGATCTGATCGCCTTTGTGATTCTGAGAGGTACGGTCCAAACACCACACCCATTCCTTTCTAATTTCCACAAGCATCAGGGATTTGGGTTTGCATCCTGCTTCCTTCTACATATTTATATTTAGGCTCCCTAATCCCTACGAGAAAAGATCACAAAGATGAACATGAAAATAGCAAGACATTAACTGATTAAGTGAATTATTCAACAAATACTTATTAAAAACCTTTTATGTCCCCATCATTTTGCATGGCTATCGATACAGCTGTTAACGATGGATGCAGAACTTAACAGTATTCTCGAGTTCTGATCGGCAGTACCTTTAAAACTGGATTTTGGCTTCAGTGAGTTAAATCCTTCAGGTTTCATATATTAAATAGTGGAGTCTAATTCACTCCCATGTCTGCTTACAGTAGTTATCACATAAAATTTCTCGGTGGTAAATTTAAAATTCTTAGTAATTTCAAAGATAAGAGGGTTGATTTGTTTGTACTGATACATGTATTCATGTGAAATTAATTATAATAAAATCTTATAGAGTCGGGCGAATTGAAAGGCCCGGCAAACGGAAAGAAATTTTTGAATTATAAAACATCTAAAGAAAATACCTTTGTGAATTTTTACATTTCCAAAGCATTTTTCACCCTTAAAAGAAGGAGAATGCTTCCACATGTAATAGCTCGCATCTTTAAATCAGTTCTGAAATCAGTGTGTAATGCTTACTATTTTACCCTTTTCGTAAGCGAGGAAGCCGAAGTTCTGAGGCAGCACACCCTGCACCAAGCCACCAGAACGCAGGAGTGAAGGAATGCTTTCGAAAATCAACACTGACGATGTTTAGCTCTTGTACCAAATGACCAGCTCATGCAATGGTCGCTGGCAGTCCCGGAAATGCACGGCTCATAACTCCTGCTGCAGGTCACAACTCCCTAGATGCTGTCTCTGGACCCACGATCGCATTCGCCCTGGGCCCTGGCTTCTCCTGGCTTCCAAAGGGCAGCCAGAGACTCCACCGACTCCTTTCTGTGAGACAGGAGCAAACGACGGGCTTGAGGGCTCCGCGTTAGCCTGGCCCGAACTCCCTTGGACCGTGCTGCCGTCGGAGACTTCAACTCAATCTGCCTTCCTTCCTCTGCTTCTTTCACAGGTGTCAGGCCCTCATTATGGCCTGAAGGCTTCCCCTGCTGCTCCCGCATCTTCCTCCCCTTCATCCTTCTCAGACGTCTCCCTCAGTATGTATTTCCTCCGGGTATCATCCCATCTCAGTGTCTCAGAGAATCTGAGCTCTCAAGGGCCTTTTCTGCCTCACGTGGGAACAAGTATTATCAAAAAGCTCACCATGTGCCAGGTCGCGTGCTAAAATGTTTTACAAGTACCTCATTTAATTTTTAAAATAACCCTATTAGGTAGATATGTATTATTTTTCCGATTTTATAACTGAAGACTATCTCTCAGCTATTTCCGGGCAACCCTAGGCTCCAATCCAGGCAGTAAGACTCTGTAGATGCAAGTTCTCTTAACCATGGTTCTCAACTCCCCTAAACAATTTTATTTATTATAGGTAAACACAACTACCAAAGCATGCTTAATTCATTCCCTAATTAAAATTCTTTTTTTCCATTATGTTTATGCTACTTTTCTTACACTGTAATTTATTTTCTATTTTTAAACTTATTTTTAAGATTCCCAAATAATACAAGATCTTGTTCTTCTTCTAACAGAATCGAACAATACAGAGGCAGAAATACTATTTATAACGAGCCAACTACTGACCGTAGCTTTTGAGGAGGTGAATTTCAATGAGTATTTTGCTCTCTGAATTATTCTTTATTCCAAGTGAGTCCAGTACTGTGATATTTGAAATCCTGGTGTTCAGATATAAATAAATGGTGGGACATTGAGGGCCCATGGGTATTTTAAATTTTAAGGAGAAAATCCAGGGGCAAAATGAAGTCCTTATTATTAAGAACAAATACATACAACTGCAGTGGGGAGTCCATCTTTTAAAGGAGAAAAAGTGTCAATGTAGGCATCCCCAGGTTCTTTTTTTTTTTTTTTTTTTTTTAAGCCAAGTGTCTGTGGCTCACCTCTGGGAAATCGTTTTTTTTTTTACAGACTCTGAGACTAGCCCAGCCTCCTGAATTAGACTCCCAGAACCAGCCCAGGTAGCCTTCCTCCTTCCGAGTCTCCTTCCTGTGATCTCTCCTTTGTTGTGCAAATTCAACTTTGGTCACCTACACACTCTTCTTTAACAAAAGTCACTTATTTTTAAGCCTGTGATCTTGGCTCCCAGCTTCAAGGTCTTCCTGGAGTTTAGCCCAGATGACTTTGTTATTTGCAAATCCAGGTTGCCTCCTGTGCTCTCACTTGATGCTAATGCCCTTTACTTCTCATTCAAAGTTTCAGAGTATCTCCTCTAAGCAAACAGAGAAGGCACGGATAAGGCGGCATTCCCTTCACTAGTGCCACATTTCAACTTGATCTTTTCACTCTCTCTGTCAAATTCAAATGTCACTCTGCTATTCATGTGTATGGAAAGGATTCTAATGTACACCTCTTCAGCTCCTTCAAAATTGCTTCAATTTCTCTGAAGTCAAAGGCCTTTTCAACCTTTGGAAATTATCTATGGAATCCATTAACATGACTTACTCAGTACACAATACAGATACTGTTGAGGGTTCATGAGAAAAGAGAGAAGGTAAAGTTTAAAAAAAAAAAAAAAGGAAAAAGAAAGCAAATAAAGGCTTGGCAAAAAAAAAATAATTAAAGGTTTAGATGTGGACTTTTTCATAAAGCATTCTCAAACTGACAAGGAAAATACTCAAAGTATAAAATGAATGGAAAAGACAGCATCCAATAGATTATCCAGTTCAGTTTTGTCCAGATGGATGGATGGATGGATAGATAACAGAGAGACAGAACGGAAGTGTTTGACAGACACAGAAAAACAAACTGGACACTCTGTGGACTGACGTGACTCTTGCGGCGGTGGTTTGGGGACTGAGGACTGGGCGTTCGTAATGTCAAAGACTTGGGGTTATTTGTTTGGGGTTAACAAAGGCCACAGACCTTCCTTCCTCTGGCCAGTCCCTGTGAGGGACAGAATGGGGACCACGCTCGCTCAGGTGTATCTTTTGTCTATTCTGATTTTCCCAACCCCATTCATGCCTCACAAAGCTTCTGAAGGAGACTGAGAGTTGTCATGGGGCTTTATTCCCACCATCTTTGCACACATCCCCAGTCTTCTGGGACCGAGGATGTGACCGTTAACTGTGGTTATCTTTGGGTGCAGAAAAAGAAAATACTCCTGAATAGTTTTATAAATTTTCTACAATGAGTGTGTATTGCTTTTACAATTAAAATGTCATAAGGTAAGATAGAAGATTACATGAATTTTACATAAGGTTCAAGGAGGTTGACACTTCCTATGTATTTAACTTCTTAAAAGAGTGCACACTTGAAGCCTTCGGGGCGAGTCTAGAGACAGACGGGAGATAATGAACCCTGGCTCCGCGCTGCCTGCATGCTAAGCTCCTTCGCAAATCGCACCCTTTCTCTCCTGCAAAATATACCACTAAGTCCCCATCTTCGCAAATGCTCCATCCTCGGTTAACTGTGAGAGTCCCCGGTCAACGACTTATTTCCCACACCATGGCCTGTCTCCTTCCTCGTTTCCCACCCCCCTCGACATTTATGCACCCTCGTCTGAAACTGCATATTTTGGTAACTCATCTAGTGCTGCTTCCAATTCCCCTACACGCACATCTCATTCAGGATATGGTTTGGAAACTATCAAATTAAAATTTTTTAATTCATACTGGTTTCCAAAGAGCAGCCTCATCCTGTTCCACTTTCACGACCATGTGCGAATTCGACTCGGATGCGTTTGGAAAGGGGCCGCTGTCAGGAGCTGAGCCGTGCCTGGTTCCTGTCTCCCGAAGCCACACCCCTGCTCGCATCGCTCCATTCACACGGCGACTTCCCCCCTCTCCCCTTTAGGGAAGCTCCCTGGGATTTCAGAGGAGCAGCCCGACGCCAGGTTGTACAGATTGGAACGTTCTCAATTCGTGAGATATAACTGGCAACATTAAAGAATCAATTATAATAAAAATGCAAAGAAACAGAATCTTCAGTGAATTCCATCTGGGAGTAGTCTTTTCTTAGGCCTCCCGTAATTTTTGAACCGACTTAGCCTCCTAGTTTCTCTTTTCTTCATGTAACGTGAAATACCAAATATTTTGCTGTGATATCAGACCTGAAATGATGATAAAGGCTATCATCGAATTTCAATATGTTCTCAAAACAATTTATTACTCCCCCCCAAAAGGCGGCCACATATCTGTTCTACATTCCAAAGGTACATGCTCTCTTCCCTCAAGGGCCTGACTTTATCTTAACTACTCTGAGATGTTATTACATACACATAAAAGCCACCAAAGATACACACGCTTTTTATTGAGTTAAAACAGCTATTTATCTAGGTGGAAAGAAACTATTTCCACTTACCACAGTGAAGAGAGAAGGAGAAAGACTAAGGTATTCATGCCCTGCCAAACAAAATTCTTTGCTGTTTACCTGAATGATTTTTTAGGTACACTGGCTCATCTCTCATGTTTAGAAACAATGATGAAGTTGTTGCCAGGAAAACAGCTTCTGTGTGTCATATATGGATGAGCCTCCTCCTTGCCCTGCAAGTTCAGTGTCAATCATTTTAATGTCCTTGCCTTACATACATTTTGCAGTGTGTATTTTGGTGTCAACTCACACTACGGCAGGATAAGGAAAAAAGTGACAAGGGAATTGATACCCAGTCCATGTCAAGGCATCCGAACACATGGCCGAGTGAAAAAAATTAATAAACCTAATGCAGAAATAAGGAGATACATTACTTATCTTATTAACTTGGATAAGGTATAATAAAAGATAATAAAAACAATAATAAAGAGCCTAATACAGACAGGTTAATTCTACTGTACTGGTACATAAAACAGTCTCAGAAATTATCATACCTCTTCTACTATAAATAGGTTATATTTGAGTATAACAGTTCACTCACCGTGCCTATGTTTTATGATTTCTGTAATTTAATAAAGGAAAGGGACTAAAATGCCAAAATCTTTACTTGTGGTTTGAGTGCGGGCTGGGGATATCTGTCAATACAAACAACAATAAATGCAGATGCCAAGCATGGGACAGAAGTCAAACCCGAGCCTGGAGAAGGGGCCAGGGCAACCTCTTATCCACAGAAAGTGGCTGTGAACTCCCGCCGGTTTGCTTAGCTCTGAGAGCCGCCAACATTGATCTCTGATTGAGCTGACACCATAGGATGTCACTTGGGTTTCCGTTTTCTCTTTGTAGCCTAATGAATATGCCAGGTTCTGCTAATAATAACAATAATGATAAATGTGTCAGTGAACAAAAAGTTATACACTTGTATAAATTCAATTACAGAGATTAAAACTCAATTACTTAGACACATCAAGAGTTAAAACTGGTGTCATGGAGACCTTGCTCAAGGCTCAGCAGTAATATTCGCTTTTCTGGGTTATCAAAGAACTAGCACACACAATTTATTGACATTGTTCATAAAGGAGAACAGTATGTATAGCTATAGTTAAATAAACCAAAATATAATGGGGGTGTTTATGAAAAACATTCCCATAAAATTATTTAAAATAATTGAATGCATTTTAATACATTCTATGAAAATACAAGTTCAGCATTTTGGGGGCCAAAATTCTTTGTTTTCCTGCCTCTCTCCAAAAGAAGCCAATTCAAGGAATGAACACTAAGAATCTATACCAGAGTAAAACAGCCAGTCTAAGGAAAGAATGCATTTGCCTGCCATATTTCCATGTTTTCTGCCATAATTCCTTTTTGTTACAATGAATCAAAGTACACAAATCCTCGAGTACAGAAAAAGATATGCATGAGAAATCATTGTACACAAATTTTCCACTATGAAGAAATCCCATGTTTTACTGGGCCTCCAATAATGATATGATTATAATCAAATAGGACAGCACTGTTTCAACTCATGAAAACCGAGGTGTAAACAGTGACGATCCCAAGGAAAAGAAAAAAAATTAACAACTTTTCAAGGTAATGAGACTGGTCAGTGGTTGAGGTGGAGACCAGATCTTCTTACTTGCAACTTATTCTGGAAAAGTCTTTGATCTGATGCACTTAACGGACCAATTAACTAGATAAGCTAGAAATAGATACCTGGAATTCTTTATCTATATGTATATGTGTGTGCGTGCATGTATATATTATATGTTATTATATATAACATAATATGTAATATTATGTTATGATATATTATATTAAATTATATCATATAATATCTATATTATATATAATATATTGTATATTATATTACATATTATATAACACATTATATATAATATTTATATATAACATAACTTATAATAATAAAATATATACACAGACACGCACACAGATACACACACACACATCAGGTCATAATTCAATGAGCTCTAGCTTTAACAACGAATGAGCAGTGAATCAGAGGAAAGCGTGATGTTTTGAGCTCTGTTTCCTGATTTGTCTCCTATTCTGGGCTCTCGAGATGGGATGCTTTGACGGGTTGCACGCCGACACTGGTCTCTCGGGCATTGCTCTCTTTATTGCCAACAGATGGGAGTGGGCTGTTTGTGTTAAAGGGACTTGCCTGTAGCTCTTTTACGCTGCCAGCCCCGAGTAAACAAAGTTAGAGATATAGAAGGTAAAGAAAGACTTTTATCTGCTATATCCCACCTAACATTTAGAATTTTGAGAGTCGTCACTGGATTCGGTGGGGGACAGGATGACAGGTAAAAAGTTTAGCCGCAAGACGAGCTGCCTCTCCTTTGGGGGCCCTCGGCCTCCGCATCTGCCCCTGCCCGGCCTTGTGGTGATTAGTCATCCTAGTAAGTGAGGGAAAGGAAGTTGGTAGGAAATTATCATAATCCCAGAGCTTATGCGATTATTAGTCAAGTGGCTCTGATAGGCAAGAAATAAGACTTTTCCTAACTCCACAGCGTGAGGGTACACCATATGGTCAATAAAATTCTCAAACACTCTATCTGCCAAAAGACTTCTGCCTTCATTTCCATCACTCTAAGGCCCTAAGGACCACGTGTGTGGTAGGGAGTGGAGAATATAGCAGTTACTAACATTTCTATGGCAACGTTTGGAAAATGGCTGGTACCAAAGCTGTGTATTGAAAAACCAAAGAATGGCTATTCTACTGACTTGAATTATTATGGCTGACATGAGAAAGGAACTGTATTTAAGGAGTCTACAGGACTTGGATTCAGGCAATCTAACATTCATAAGTAATGCCTATTTTTTTGTTCAATACTCAGGACTGCTCTTTGTAGTTTTCCTATAAAATGTCCACTTTCTGCTTTTTACAGCATTGGTCAATGTATGCGAATATGAGGAAACAAATAATCGTTTCGAGAATCTTCCAAACTGAGTCAAAATTGCTGTTTCTTGGTGGGCATTTCATTACTGTGTATCCATTTTATCAAATAAGAACTGTTCCGTGATAATTAGTTCTTGGGGCTTCTGTCCTCTTTACTTTCAAAAAAAAATTTAAAAGCCTTTCAAATTGTTCTATTTGCCCATAAGGGCTAGCTGTAATAAACAGATAGTGCCTCACCATTTTCTAACATACAGTAAAAATACCATAAAGTTTTACAATGAGTTAAAAAGTCAAAAGCTCAGCAAGAAGTCCAGTTTTTCCTCTGAACTCTCCCCATTAATGAAGGTTTCCACATTAACTGCCTTTTCATAAAAATTCTTTACACCCTTTTCTTAACAATCTGCACAAAATCAAATTAGCTCCTAAACTTTGGAACAAGCTCGGCAATACTGCTGTGGGCTCTCCTGCTCAGTATTTGGACCTGTCATGAGTGTGTGCCTTCCAGAAGGCTGACTTTAGAATTATTATGGCGCTCCTTTATGTAAGTTTTCTCCGAAATGAGTCACATTAGGCAGAAGAATCCTATTAGCCGGGTACTGATTTTAAAAAAGCCCACAGTGTAGCAGAACTATGCTCATGCCTCCAAAGTCTTGCCCATGGAGATAGCATTTGTGTTCATTCTGTCCCATTAGGATGTGAGCCTACTATGCGCAAAGTACTAGTCACGCAGCCCTCTTCTCGCTCCGGACAAGGGCTCATATCTTCATCTATAACTCAACTGTTCACAAGTCTTGGGCAAATTGTGGTTTGAGCTACAGATTGCTCTTCTGCAAATGGAGATACTTACAGTACGAGTTCCTTGGATTATTAATGAGTCACTGGCAGTAGAGTACTTAGCACAGTGTAAGGCTCTGTGCTATCCTGGGAATGGCCAAGATAATGCTTGCACTTAAAACGCTGGCCTCAAGACAAGAAAGAAGTAAGGTGTGATAATGTTTGCAGTCCAAGTGGAGAGAACCCAAGGTCCTAAATGATATCCAGAAGGGGTGCTAGCAGGATTAAGAGAGAGGGAAGGGTAAGAGTGGAAAAAGGGCAGAAATAAGTAGCCACGGGCTGTCTTCTGAAAGTCAAGCTGTCTGGTGGGTATTTGTAAATAATTTCATATCGGAGAAGAGGTGACTCTATCCATGAAAGCCCAACGAGAGCTGCCACTGAGAACTGGATTTCTTGAAGGAGAAACAGATCTGAACATTTCCATATGCACGGGTGTGGTTTAGGAAAACAGCCTTTGGAAACAAACAAGGATTTGAATTCCTGTCCTACGTTGGGCAATTAATTTCACTCTCCGAGCCTCAGTTTTTCTCACTGGGCAATATCTATTCCTCCAACTTTCTTCAATTTTATTTTTCACTTAACTGAGATAATTCACGTGCAATTATTGAGATAAGCCTGACACAGTTTCAATAATTGTTACTTAGTAAAAGTGAGGGGAACACGAGAGAGTCCGGCCTTCATATTCGTTAAATTTCACTTCAAAGTATTATTTTGAATATTAATTAAAATTCTTATAAAGGCATTCCCTTCCTATATCCCCGCAATCACGAAAGCAAATATTAGTAATATCCCCCCACCCCCAATTTCTATTCCTTCCCCAACCTTCCTGCAGGACTAGGGTCTGTATTTAAACACATCGGTCTATTGATCCTGCGGTCAGATCCTTTATATCCAAAACCAAACATATCTGTTTCACCAAACATCAACTTGTTGGGTTTTCTTTTCTTTCTCTCTCTCTCTTTTTTTTTTTGTTTGCATTTTCTATCTATAGTATTGGCTTTTTCTTTTGTCTGCGTAGCTTTGTAGTTATTCCCAAATTTTCTCATACCCTTGTCTACTGCGAATGACCTCTCATTGATTAGATCTGACAGATAGCCTTTAAGTTCCTCTCCCACCTTCTTTATGTCTATTGTCACAGCCCCAGGATGGGCCTTCACTGTCTTCCACCTGGGGTGCAGCAGTGACACACCAACATATGCCCTGCACCGTGCCCACTGTTCCCTTCCCTGCTCTAACCTCCTTCTGCATTGACCACCAAAGCTAGTTTTTGAAAATATAAATTGAATCACGTCAGCCAGCTGCTTAAATGTTTTCAGTAACTTCCCAGTACCTCTAGAATTCAGTCAAAATTCCTTAGTACATAGGGTACTTTATGACTCCAAATTACTTTCCTAGCATCACTTTCCAACATATTCAGCCCTTCTCCCTGGCAATATAGGTTATTAACAATGTACTCCACATGTCACCTACATTCATCATCTCCACAAAGTACCTGCCTTTTATTTGCTTACTATTTAGGATGTATAGTTTAAACGTCACCTGCTTCCTAGGCAGCCCTTCTCACCCATATATAGACATTGGTCCCCGCTTTGGGCCCACCGTTATATGGCTCTCTGAGTCTCAGTGAACTCTTCCATAAAATGGAAATAAATGATTCCTATTCAGAAAAGAGAACAGTTTGAGAACTAAATGGAATGATGTTTATTTAATACTGGAAAACTATAAATCAATATAGAAATAGTGCCAGGCGTGGAGCCAAGGGCTTTATAGACATTGTCTCATTCAATCCTTAAATATTAAGCAGACACCGTGAGTGAGGAAGTCTGTTCTTATTAAAAAAGAGCAAGAGAAAAAGATAAAAACCTTCCCGTTTATATCATCTTTCATTTGTGGTGCAATACTTCCCCCTTCTCAAAGCTGCTTTCACACATATTACTCCTTTGATCACTTTTCTAAAAATTATATTTTATCCTAACTTAACAACACAATTACTTGACTTTAACTTGTCCACTGTATAGCACTACAGGCTATTAACCTGAGATCTAAAATGATGTTAAACTAGGTGGGGTGTTAGAGTCACCTTCGAAGGGTTAAACTGCATTAATTAATTACGTAAGTTAAAATTCCTCAGGAGCCTTGGGGCAAAGGACCAATTCACAGAGCGGGAGGAGGATGAAACAAAAAGGAACCTAATTATGCATGTAATTAACTCTTTCAGTGATGTGATGATAGCATAGTATAATAAAAGTGTTATAAAAATGCTCAAGGTTCATCAGGATATCACTTGAATATTTTTAGGAATACAACCAATACTGAAATGAGAACTTAGCCTTTTAAACCAAAAGTTATACTCATTTAAATGACATCAAGATGCTGTAAACATTTATTGACCCTCCACAAATGAGTCTATTTTTTCCAAATATACTTTATCTGTATACCTTAAAATACAATGTCTGACAAAACACATTTTCTCCATAGTTTTTGATAGACAGCAAATCTAAAATAATTCAAAGGAAAAATGCACTTTGTGGAAGTAGCTTATTTCATTCTGGAGACTAAATGCATCTGCAGAAAGGATTACATTTTGCTTGGCAATTTATTTTATTGACAAAACATATTTCATCACATATTCCATCACATTCAGTAGACAAATGCATGCTGTCAAATACCCTGTTTCCTGCTTTTGATGAAAAACACATATTTTTCAGATTCCAATTTTTTTTTCAAATGATAGAGTTCTACAGATAAGCCCCATTTGCTCTAAATTGTCCAGAGGTGTCTAGATTTGGATTCTATCCAAGGTATATTACTTCTTCTTCCAATGTGATATAAATTAACCTCATAGAAAATATTTATGTCCATCTTCATCCTTAAAAGTATCAAAATTCTGTTTACCTTGTAATCATTACGATAGGATCCTACTGTCTAAACACAAAACTCAAATGGTTCCCACACATTCACTAGCTACTCAAATGCAATTACCCTTTACAAGGCAATGCACATACAAAGTAAATATTTAATCTCACCTATTTGTATATCTGTTTAATGCTGGTAATTCAATTATAGTCTGCCCTTTCCATATTTGCCCTCATGCCTGACAGACGTATTAAATTATAAATAAGTTCCTAGAGGTCGAGGAGCGGATTTGCGTAATTCGTCCCCAGGAGCACTCAGCACAGCGCTTCACGAAAACAGGCGCTTAGTAAATTCCTGGTCGTGGCATAGTGGTAATGACCTTTCCCATCCAAAGCCTTTTACTGCTGAAACATTTTTCCTTTGTCCCACGTCAACGATCATTTAGTGAGAGCTCACCGTGTGACGTGTACTGGGAACATTTCGTGAGATGCAGTGACTAAGGGTCCTGGTTCCTGCCCTCAAGGAGTTTACAAGCTAGTAGGCTCTGTGTGTGTGTGTGTGTGTTGTGTGTGTGTATAAACCCATCAATTTATCAATATCACCATAGTGTAAAGTATAGGAGATGACATCAAAGAGGTTGACAGGGACTTGAGTGGACTTCTCTGGCAAGTAGCTTGGAAAAGCTAATATTAAGTCTTGGGAAAATCATGGATAATTTAAACATGGTCAGACTGGCATGGATGGGATGGGTGTGCAGCAGTAAGAAAACATAACAACCAATCAGAAGCCTGTAGAGTTATTCCAAGAAATACGTATAGGGTATAAACAAAGGTAGCAAAATTGGGTACAGAGCGAATTCAAGGATCTAGAGATAATCAGGGCGTGAAAGGAACAGGACTGAAGAGAAAGGGTTCAGAAGGAAAAGGATTCCTGGACTTCTGACCTGGGTGACCAATAATTGAAAAGTAGACATTTACAGCTTTTTATGTCTGTGAACTCAACCTGTAGACGGAATGAGTCCAAGAACCCTCCTAAAGCCCTTCCCACACTTTCGCCTGCCCACTCGTGTAGTGTGGGTGAGTGCATAAGGCTGGTTCTCTCCGAGTCAGAAACCACAGCCTGTTGTTATGTGGACAGGACACTGAGAAACGTTTGTGCTCCCCAGCCAATCAGAAAAAAGGTTATATACCAAAGCCTGAAAGCTATTCAAGAAGCAGTTTTATAAACTGAAATAAATGGACTGTGTGGTCAAAGAACCAGTACAAGCTCTGACCTGCCATGGTACCTTGAACTAGGAATCAAGCCTCTATAAGACTTAGTCACCTCCTGTGTACATGGGGTTACCACCTGTCTTATGTATCTAACTCAGCCTTCTAGTGAGTACCAAATATTGGAGGTGCATGTCAACTACAGAAAACTGAAGCAATATAAGGTGCTGTAATAATAAAGTATTATGATGATGATGATGATGATGATGGTGATGTAAAGACTTGTCAACTTTTGCAGGACCTATTTCTGAGTATTGTGATTTTAATCTAATACCTCTACTGGCCTTGAGTAGCGTTAATTATTTCTAGCAATATTTGAATGTAAGACATATTGTATCAAACTTCAGCACCATTTCTGCTACCTCTATTCTTTTCATCTCACATTCGATTTGCTGTTAAGCTGTGCCATTTATTTCTCTGAAATTGCTCTATGTTCACCACTAATCTTTATTGCTGCTGCCACCTGCCTGTTGTTCTTTGGGGTTAATTGCATGGCATCTCGGCTATGCCGTCCCTCTGACTGCCCCCACCTCAGATGGGCCCGGTCTCCATAGTGGCGCTACAGGAACCTTCCACTGAGCTGTTGTCCTGGACATGTTCCTCCCAGATTAACAGCCAAATGCTACATCTCTAACCGGACCCTTGCAAACCGTCTACTACAACCTTCCTCCTCAGCTTCTCTTCTGACAGGTCTGTCCGGCATCCACGCACTTAGGAATTCTTTCCTCACTTCTGTCATTGTTCCTATGGTTACCGCCACTTTAAATGCCTGCCTCTCCTCTTCTACTCTGCTTATCTAAATCCTACACACCTGAACAGCTCAGGATAGACTTTATCTCCCCACAAAGCCTCACAAAGTCTAAAACCCGCCCCACCTCAGTGTGATCCAGTCTCTGAACTCACTCCCAAAGCTAGACTGCATGGCATCTGGCCCTTAGATATAGCATCTACGCAAGCAGTTAAGTGCAAAAGCTCCCCATCCTCTTCCTTCACTTCCTACGCAGATATATTATTTCACCTCTCTGTGCCTCAGTTTTCTCATCGACGAATTGGGAAGTACAATAATGCCAAACTCAGGGGGCTTGTGAGGATTATCCAAGCATTAGCTTACAAAATCCGGCACACAGCAAGCAGTAAGTGGAAGTTTTTACTAGTTGATTATTTTTACCAGGCATGCCAGTAGTATTTTCTTTGCTGATCTGTTTTTGTTCAATACTCCATTAGATGTTCTCAAGAGTGAAATCGACCCTAGTGGTATAAAATGACAAGAGGTTTTTTGGGTCAAGATTTTGGACAGGACATGGAGGGGGAGACCATCCCTGTACTACAGTGCCAGGGCCTCCAATGGGAAGATTGGTAAGCCTGGGGTCTGCAGTCATTGTCACTTATGTCCAGTTCTTTGGGGTGAAGATGACCCCAAAACTGGAGTCAGAGCAGCTACACAGGGTGCTCTGTGTGACTTTGGACCTCACAGCATGGCAGCCGGGTTCCAAGGGTTCCAAGTGGGTGTCCCCTGAGTGCAAGTACCTGGAGAACCAGCTGTTCCAACAGATGCAGGTGAAAGCTGCCCGACCTCGTCTGACTAGCCTCAGAAGTCCACTGGTTACCAGGGGGCCACTAAGACCAATCCCGATCTAGGGGGCGGGGCATACACTTCACCTCTAGATGAAGGAGAGGCAGTGTGGCATGGGAGATACTAGCGCTGCCCTTGTCTTTGGAAAATGCAATCTCCCAGGGAGTGATGTTGTGTAAAATGCATTACTTTGTCACCACTCAATTGGGTCACACATAAACAGTGAATTCTGCCTGGGATAGTTGCTTTTCCATAAGTAATTACTGAATAAACGGATAAACAATTTCACATTAGTTTCATGTTAGTCTTCTTCCCTGAAGTGGACAAACTTCCCTGAAGTTTGTTGAAGGCAGAAATTATACTCTTTCTATATACCAAACCAAGGACAAAAGTTACTGGAATGAAGGTAGATCAATTATAACACTGCTGATTATTGTGGGGAACATAACATAAATCTTGAATTCATTAACTACAAAACAAGGACATCCAAAACTTCAAGTAAGGAGATAGAAACTCTGGATTTTGGTTATGGCATCCACAAATTTCAGTTATTTATAGATTCCTAGGACTATATATTTGAAAAAATGATGCAAATGGTACCTAAACATGTATCTCCAGGACTGTAGCACCACTTCCCTCAATACAAACTAATTAAAGATGAATAACTGCAATTACTGCCTTTTTAATCCTTTCCTACTCGTGTTAAATCTGTGTCACCTTGTAGTATTTAGATCGTGTTCTGTTTGCTATGATTCAGATTCTGAGTCATCAAAATGTCTGAAATAGTCTGAAAATAGCCTGCATTAATTCTCTGGATTGCTGTTTAGAGGAGATATACCAGGGAGGCATTTTATAATTTTAAAGGACAACTCACTCTGTGGCCAAAAGCCCTGAGAAGCTGCTTCTCAGGCACAAGGTATGTTAAAATAATGTGGCGGGAGCAAAGGAGATGATAAGAAAGATGCTTTACTTACATGGGGGAAAAAAAAAGGGAAAATATTTAGCTGTAAAGCAAAAGGAGCAGTCTTCAATGCATTTATCAAGAGCAATTTAGAGGGCCTTCTCAGTGTTCAAATCATGGCCTCAAGAGAAATGAGAAGTGGTCTACCAGCAAGGAGAACACGAAGACGGAGAATCTCTGGAGGCGGTTACAAAAGGACTGCGGCCCCGTGGTAACTGAGGACGCAGTGGCCAGCGTGCTCTGGGTGACTACGGCAGGTGCCCTGGGACCAGAAGAGAAACGGCATCGCTGACTCACAGCACTCAGGTGCCGCCGCATCTGAATAGCCAGAGTTGTTCACACGCCATCTCCACCTGCCTTCTCCCTTTCAAGTTTCTGCTAGATGACCAGAGGAAAAACACTGTCACTCACTCAGATGGTCTGTCTAATAGCTATAATTAAAGCGCTCTAATCGCCAAAAACCCAGTGTGGGGGAACTTGGATGAAAACGTACAAAATGAAAGCACAAGGCCATCTTTACACAGGGAAAGGTGAAGGGCACACTTTAAATTGCAGGAACCGGAGAGCCTTCGGTCTGCAGGTGTGAAGAGTGGAAGGTGGCTCCCGGGTTTTGGCCGTGGCCCTTCACAAAGGGGGAGGCACTGGAGGGTGAAGCGGTGCTGGGGGATCTGCAGTATGGTTCAGCCAGTGAACAATACAGCAGGGCTTGCTGGGAGCTGGTCACCCGGCCCTGTGGGCAGCTTTCTGCAAGCTGCACCCTGGAGCATCTTTCATGGTAGCCCCTAAAATGCTGTGCCCAGTGCAGAAAATGCTTTTGCTTTCATTTTCTATTGTTTAAAGCTCCTTTGGAGAGAGACAGAGGTAGAAATTTCTATGCTTCAAGAATATATGTGGCTTCTGCTGTTAGTGTCATTCTACCAGTCTGTCACAGGTAAGCCTCGACAGAATTTGATATTATGACTATTTTTAATAAAGCAATAACAACTATCCTAGCACAACAGCAACTACAATGAACACTTAACAGCGCGTTTGATATTTCATATTTGCCAGGCACGGTGCAAACTGCTTCGCGGGGATTGTCTCGCTGAAGTCCCGAAACAGCTTGTCCCTAAGTGATCTATTGTAGGTGAGAAACTGAGGGCTCAGGTAACTAAAGTAAGGCCACAGTGAGTGGCAGAGCTAGGGGGACAAAGTCAGCTGGTCAGGTACCACCTCTCCCACCCTGTTAACAATTTTATGTTAATAAAGTCAAAAGCCATGTACTTTTGGCGAAGAACTCTCTCACACAGGAATTTTAAAAACCGCCTGAAGCGGCCGATTCCTCGGCCTTGGGCCCTGCCCTCAGGGGTGTGAACTCCACGGGCTGGTGTCTGAGTCTAGAGTTCTGTACTGTAACAAGCAGCCCAGGCCAGCCAATGCAGAGGGACTCCCTCAGACATGGTTACAGAAATGTCACTATTAAGTTTTCGGAGTCGATAAAAAATGAAAAAAGCCATGCTTATCAATGTCGTTCTCAATCAATTTGGCATCATGTTGGTTCCCGTCCATCAACAGAATAACTTTCCCAGGCATGGAAACTGGATCTTAGAAACTCTCTGTTTTAGATAAAAATGTTTCTAAAACTGATCATTCCCTCCTGAAGGGGCTCCCTTTTCCCACAGTGTGTTTTCGAGTTTTCTGTTTTCATCGTGAAGTCTCTCCTGGGTTCTAAAATGCATTTAACAGCTGCTAATCTCTTCTTTAACAGGAAACAAGGCAGAGACAACAGGCATGACAAACTCTGGGAGAGAAGACAGTGAAGCGGAGTGACCAGCTCACGCGGTCAGGGCGTGTGGACCAAACGAGTGGCGTCGGATCCCACGTTTCAATGTTTTCTTGTAGGTATTAAGTTTAAAGGGGCCTAATACTTACTGATCATTCAAAAGCAGCTCTCCTTTATTATTGGTACAAAGGTGGAAAACCCAATTAGAAAGAAGAAACAAAGAAAGGAGTGATTATATGGTTATAGCATTCTTCTCTGTTAACGTGTCACTGGTGTGACTTGCACTTAAATGTCATAGGGTCCATCAGGTCAAATTCTCCCACTTGCACTTGTTATTTGTCAGGATTCTTGTTAACTATTTTAAAAATAATGCGCTGGTGCAGAAATATTAGCATAAGGTAACTCTGTATTCATTTCCCAGACAATGACCATATAAAATTTATTTCAGCATAATTAAATTTCTTGGAATAGAATCCTATGACTCACAGAATTTTTAAGAAGAGAAAAAAATAAAAATTATATCATGCTTTTTCTAAGTAACATCATTCAAACATTGTTGTCACTGAAGCCACAACACCAACGAAATTAGAAATAATTTGTAGAAAGAAAAACTCTCCATGAGGAAGAAAGTACATAATCACCCAGAAAAGCAGGAAGATAAGAATACTCATGGGCTGTATTTATTGAGAGCTTATTATACACCAGGTTCTTTTCCAAGTGTATGTGAGAAACATGAAAAAAGAATAAAAACCATGTAAAAAAGACTTTTAGAAAGGGTCTTTCAACCCCCCTGCCACCCATGAGATGCCAAAGATAGGATCTGCATTAGAAATAAATTTCACTCCACTTTGGAATAAAAATATGTCTTTGGCATTGCTGTCTGTCTGCCAAAAAGCACTATCTCATTCACTGATGTTGGATCTTAAACCCAGGGAAACGCGAACGATGGATTATGACAAATGCATCAAAGTATACAAACTGCCTCAGAGCAGCCACCATTTCTTGTGTGTGCCATCCACAGGGGAATGCCGGAAGGTGATGCGCTGCCTCCTCACCTGACTGTCCCGACACTGGTAATTACATTCCAGGGGCAAAGTGAGGCTGGAGGGGCTGCACACCTTCATTATCCATTAACAGCGTGCCACATTAACCTTTGAATATTTACCTTGATGCCAATTAAATATTTGTGACGGTAGCATCAATAAGGAAGAAAATCCTGGCCAAGGTCCCATTTGCCCTTGGTTCCTCTGCAATTCTTTACAAGTAACATCCTGAATTTTTAACACGTCAACCCACGCAGAACGCACTAGATCAAATCATCTTTCAAACAAGCAAATGCCGCAGATCCATTACCTCAACAGGCCACAGGACTAGCTCAGGCAAACGCCCACCACTGACAAGCCAATGCCTTGGGCATTTGAGTTTCTTGAAAAAAAGGCATTAGTTAGCATTTAGATGGATGACGAGGCAGTGGACAGTGAAGTCCAAAGCCGGCAAAGGCATCCAGCGTTCTCTGGAGTGTGTAAGCCTTCATGACTGGCTGACCAGATCGCAGACAAAAACCACTCACAGTGCAAGATAAAGAAAAAAACCAAACAGTTTCAGCAGTTTTACCAAACCAAGACTGCAAAGTGCTTGGGCCCGTGCTTACACATGCTGTGTAAGACTTTCCCTTCAAAAATTACAAGGCTGCATTGAGATAGAATTTACTTGCCTTTCCTCTCTCTATTATTATTTTTTCTAAGTCATTTAAAATATTCATTCTCATTATAGCCATATATTTCTCTGTACTCTTTTGCTAGATAGTGTAAATAAAAAGTCAGTGTGGAATGGTTGAGAAACACTGTCGGCGTTTAGAGAACACAGACCGTTCTGGAATGGATTAATTATAGGCTATAGGCTTTATGAAAAGGTAGAAATTGAGCCATGGCTGGTGAGGTGTGTAGACTTTGGATGGAGAGAATAGAGGAGGGAACAAGATCTCACTGGGAAGTGACCTTAAAAAGAAAGTATCTGGGAGAGTCTGAAGGAGAGTGATCAGATCAGAAGGTGTATGGTAAGAAACTGACTGGGGACAGAAAAAAGGGGAATGATGACTCTTAAAAAGTGTCATATTCAGGGAGAGGTAACTGAGAATGCAAGCCAGATAATGATGTGGAGATGAATCCCCTGCAAATTTTCTCAATGTTGACCTTTTTTTAAAGCAAATCAGAAAAGGCCACAGAGAACATTCTTGGAATTGAAATGTCCCGTATCTTGTTTGGGACGGTGGCTACATAGTTGAGTACAATAGTCAAAACTCAATCTGGACACTTACGATATGTCCATTTAATTGTACGAATTTGTTTTATGTGACTGTGTTAACTTGATTTTGTTTTTAAAATAAAATTAAAACAGATAACAAAATCAGCTATTCTCTCCTTTAAACTCCTCCAGGGTCTCCCTGTTACAGCTAAGTAGAACGTAACACCCGAACTCTTGATCATGGCTGCTAAAACCTTGTAGGATCTTCCCCTGCCTATGTCTGCACCTTCATCAGAAGCCAGTTTTCACCAGGTCACTCTTCCAATCCTCCTCCACGTACCATTCACCAGGAAAGCCCTGCCCATAACAGTCTTTGTACCCGGAGTTCTCTGTGCCTCCTGGAATGTTCTTGGACCACCTCCCTCCTCCTCAGCGAAGTGGCCCATGGTTTCGTTCTATAAAATGGCATTCTTAAATTTCCACCTCATCACTCTGTTTATTTCTATGCTAAACTTTCTCAATCTATATTAATCTTGCATATTTATATGCTTACTTATCATCTGTCTCTTCTACTAGAAAGTAAGCTCTGTGATTGAAGGGAGGTAGACATTTCCACAGGGTCTAACTCAGGACCTGGCAATATAATAGGTGCTCAATAAATAGTTGTTTGTGAATTAATGTTTACAGTGTACCTGTTCTAACTACGTACCTCTATTGGACTGTGAGTCCTTCCAGGGCAGGGACCATGTCTCTGTTACCAAACTCAGTAACTGACACATATTAAAAGCCCACAAAATATTTGTTGAATTTATAAATATGTTCAAATTTAAATCTAACGTGCCTTTGTCAGTATACCTCCAAGGATGTTTCATTTGGCAAGGAAACGTCTCTGTCCCTAAGAAATGTAATGACGTCTATCATTTTAAGTCACAGAAGCTGAAGTTTATATGAACTTTTCTAGCTTGTTGATTAGATCTGGCATCCCGAAGCAAAGGGATAAGAAAATCAACTGGCAGTGAATTCAGCCAGACCCTCCCCAGGTAACCCATCCATGCAGTGACAATGGTTAATCGAACCACAGCAAAAATGATCTATCTTGGAGGAGGACTTTTGTAATTCACTCTCCATGGACTATATAAACATGCCAAAAGGAGTCAGCGTTAGATTTTAGACAGTGGCAAATGATGCCGCTTCCTGTTCTGTTTCTGTCATAAGTATTCTAGAGAATAAAAAAAAAAACAAAAAACACCACTCATTAACATAACAACATGAGTAAATCTCCTTTCACTGTGTGCAAGAAACCAGACCCTACTTCCCCCAAAATGGTATACTGAATGACTCCATTCATACAAAATTCTAGAAAATCCAAACTTATCTACAGGGACAGCAAGCAAAACAGTGGTTTCCTAGGAATGGGGGTACAGAGAGGGGTAGATTCCGAAGGGAAACAGGGGAATTTTGAAAGTTTTAATGGAATTGACTCTGGTGATGGCTTCGGGGAAATAACACATATGTCAAAAACTCAGCAAATTGTACACGTTAAACTGGTGCAGTTCATTGTACGCCAATTATACTTCGATGAGGCTGTAATGTATACAGATAAATCAGACAGTCTCCAGTTAGGATGAATTCTAAACCTTTAAATAGGCCAGCAAGTTAGCGGCATCGCGGGCCACCAGCCCGCTGGGGTTCGCTCTCATCCACCCTCTGGAACCCAGCTCAGGCATCCCCACCCCTACGCTTGGAAAGCTCCTGAGAGCACTTCTCATAATCCACTGGTCAGTGGGCAACCCTGTAGCTGCGCTCTCCGAGAGCCACTGACGAAAAACAGCGTCACGCTTTTGAGGACTACGGGTTGGTTTCTTCTAAAGGGAAGGATGACAAAAATCAAGTTTTTATTCCAGGCCCTCACCAAGTATCGCGATAAATTTACTCGCATTCTGTGTACATGGTACCCGTACCCTCTTCCTGCCACTCCAAAACCTGAAGGCGTCCAGCTGGTCCTTCCTACCTCTGGCCACTACGACAAGGCACAGAGGAGAGGACTTGGGCAACTGATTGGCCTCAGGCAAGTCTTTCCTATTTGCTTCCTCACCTATAAAATGGGAATAACAACGCCCACCTCAAAGAAATGTTGTGGGAATTCACGGGGGCAGAGGGGGGCTACAATTCACACAAAACGCTTAGCATAACCTCTGGCATACGGTTCTCATTAAACCTTAGCTGCACGTATATGATATTAGAGTATGTTATATTAGTCGCATGTTTAGAAAATGCACTCTGATAAAATAACCCAAAACTAAAGTAGGTGTCAGAAAACATTTTCTGGAAAGGGCAAGAGAGTAAATATTTTTGGCTTTGTGGCCCAGACCAAGTCTGCTGTTGAAGCGTAAAAGCAGCCCTGGACCATATGTAAACCAGTGGTACGCTGCATTTAAAAAAAAAAACACAAAAAACCCTCATTTTTGGACACTGAAATTTTAATTTTATATGATTTTCACATGTTGCCAAGTATCTTTCTGGTTTTGATTTCTTCCAGTCATTTAAAATTATAAAATTAATTCTTAGCTCACAGGCCATACAACGAAAGGCAGTGGGTCGGCCGGTTTGGCCCATAAGCCATAGTTTCCCAGCTGCTTATGTAGAGAAAGTAATCGATCCTCTATATGGCCCTCGTTTGAGGCAAATATTCATTTCAAGGCCTCCACCCGAGGTTAAGTGACATGCTGCCTGACAATCTGGTAAATCTAATTGACAAAGCCATCCTGTGACTGTGAGACCCTCCGGAGTGCGTTATAAATGCCACATCAAGTGCCAAGATTTCCTTTACACTGAATTTTTTAAACTTTCGATAAAAAGTCACCAACAGCTATACAAGTACATTTCTACTTGGTTGTTAGAAAAAATTGTTCTACTCTCATTTTATTAGAGGCATCTTGAAAGGAAATTAACAGTTTGTCACCTTAACAGTGTGAAATTATGCAGACGAAAACTGTAATTTATAAAAGATAAGGTCTTTTATTCATTTATATTCATAAGAATTTACTAGGAATATCTGTATTTATAGACTTTTTAAAAATACTCAAAAGTTATAAAATATCGCTACACAGAAAAGATTTGCTTAACTATATCTACGCTTTTATTCCGAGAGCTCATCCAATTTCTAGCTGACAATGCTTTAATTACTTGTATGATGTACCAAACTATGTATACGTACAGTTTGATGTAAAATAAATGTCATTATGAGTTTAAATACATGTTTTAGTATACATGAAATAGTATTTAGAAATAGCCTCTATTTCTTATATGTAAAAAAGGGTAAAATTCTTATTAAAATGTCTACTAAAATTGATAATTCAACATCCAACATATTTTCCCTGATAGTTATTCATGCATGTGTAAATTTTATAAACATCCTAATTCTGAAATTAGACTCAGTATTTTTTACACGTCCCATTTGTGATCATCCCCCTTTAAGAAACCGAAATAGGTTTATGGGGCCAATAATACGATGAACTATTCCACATCTGAGTCATATTTTCTGATTTAAAAAGCAAAAAAAATCACAAAAAGCTGTTTCTGTGTGCTTGGTTTGTCCTTCTGTTATTACTCATTTAACAGTAGTTTCACACACAGTCAGGCACGTGCCAAACATGGGGCCAATAATAAAAAATACGGACTTAATATAATTTGCCTCCTTGGCTGCTGGGGAAGCAGAAAGCATTGAAAAAACTGTTTTGTGTTTACAAGTGAAGCTATTATAGAGGGTGATTCGGGTTTCATTATAAGGGGCCTGCAAACAGTTTTAGCACAAATGCCAATATACATTTTAAAATTGAGTGCAATTTTACGTATTTTTCACTCAAATGGTTTTGCAGAATCTACAACTCAAATAAGAGGTATATTGTGTTTTAACACCAGCAACAACCTTTATACCATTTGTTGCATTGATCTCCGTTGTGAATGCTTCAAACCATTCTATTTTCATGAAATGTAATGGGCAAATACAGTCCCTGGAATTCCGAGGTATGATTAGTCACTAAGCAATCAGAAAAAATCACAGCAAGGCATACTTCTGAAAGGAATTAGAAAGAGTAAAGATCAGTTCTCTATTTGTGTTACATAGCAAATCGCACAACACCTCATCGATGGTACCGTATGTATTAGCTAACCACCATGGGCTAGCTGGGAGCTCTTACATCAATGAAAAGATCTTTGTCAATTGCTGTATGCCTCATTATCTCACTAAGATTTCTTGGCAACAATTAACAGTCACCCAATTCATAGAAATTGCCTTTATTATTTTTGAAGCAGCTACTTTCTTTGGCTTTAATGACTAAGAGAATAGAGACAGATGTCTCTGTTGCTAGGGAGACTGAATTTTTAAAAAAAGAGAAAACCTTTGAGACGAAGTAAATAAGCAACTACCATCTTTTTTTAAAAGGAGAATTCTGTTAGTTTTGAATTAACTATTTGTTTTAAGAACAAATCAGCAGTAGCTCCACTTTTTAAAGGAAATACACTAGAATGTCTTATTACTGTTCTTCTCTGACAGTAATAAGTCATTAAAAAAAAAAAGAAAAGAAAAGAAAAATAAGCCCACCTGTGCACTCAATATCAATTGAAGCTGATTATCAGGAACTGGTACTTCCTTTGTACTGGTACCTGAATTCAACGGAATTACCTTTTTATACACCCTGTCAATCCGCTATCACTACAGAGGAAGCAGCACCTCCTCTGGGTTAGAAATACCTAGCCTCTGCAGACAAGGCGTGCCTGGCTGAGTTCCCAGAGCTCACGCCCTCTCCTCCCCTGGCTCCAATGTTACCTGCAGCCCCTTGGCCAGCGCTCTGGGCTCCGGAAACCAGTAAAGCGATTCAAGTCAAGAATACGGTGGCAGGTGCACCTAACCCAAACAATATTTTCCCGTTAGAATCTCCCTATAGTCACCCCTCATCTCCTGCCTTTAATTCTTGATGCCCGATACAACACCCCTGATGCTCTGGCTTGAACGTGCACATGCTGTTCATGCCCCCTGCTCCTTCCATGAGCATGCTATAGAGGAAGGCTGCTGTCACAGGAAAAGGAAAAAATCCAGCTTCAAGTGAAATCACATGTAATAAAAGCAATGGCAATCCACCTAAAGTCTTTGAAAGGGCCCCTAACCTCCTTTGGCACCTACACAAAATCACCCAAATATCTTTTTCACCTGTGCTAATTAAAGCATTCCTGGGCCTCAGCATGCAATTTAGCTATAAACCAAAAATTGAATGGTCCTTTTTTTTTTTTTGGTTTGTGTTGCTCTGGTGGCCTGGGGACATGAGTGCTGTTCATGACACCCTTCATTTTTGAAAGTATATCGCAAGCTCCAGACAATGGGCTTAACAAAATTGACAAACTTATAATTTGAAGGCTTTCTGTACCTTTTATTGAAATTCTAATTAGACCAGATGCAACTAGTATCATCGGGGTCACACGGGATGAGGCTGGGTCCAAACCAAGTAACGCAGCACTTAGGTGAACTTGGCAGCTTCGGAACGCACATTCTGGGCCCGTCCCACCCATCCACTTGAGGTGGGACTGCAGTCAGTTGCTTGACTCTTCTAATTCTCAGTTTTGCTGATGGTAAACTTGCACATTAATTGCCTTACAAGTTTCCTGTGAGAGTTAAAATGATATAATGTAATGTATATAAGTCTTTGGTCCAATGCCCAGCGTTGAGGAGGCGCTCAGTATGAGAGTCGTCATCATCGTTATTATTATTAGCTGCTGCTTAATTTTCTGAGACTATTAATTGAAAATTAAGATGGAAGCTTGCAAAGTTTCTCCTGGAATTAGCGACGCTGTCGGCCCTCCGCAGTAGTTTTGATCACGGCGAGACATTCGCACTAGACGCCAAGTGTGATCTATTTCCAAAACACTGTTTTCCCTTCAGACGATTTTATTCTATCATGAGACTGGGTTAATTTTAATCATCGCTTCCTCATCCTGGTCAAGCCAACGAGTGTGTTCTGCTCTCAGCATGACTTGCTCAGGCCCCTCCTTACAAATATCCTCCTCCTGACCTCTTATCAAGGCCACCCTCTTGTTATCTGAAGCCTGCTCGGAACCACATCCTCACGTACCTCAGCTACCTTGTATTACTGCCTGACAGCACAGCTTCTCAGCTTTGTGTGCCTCGCACGGAACAGTCGCGTTTATTGGGCGCCTCGGTACGTATGTAGGTTACTATTCTAGCTACCAGGAAAATGCAAAGGTGAACAATTCAGAGAAAGACCCTGCTCTCTGGGCCCCAACCTTGTGGAGGAAGGAGATTAAAAAAATTAATGTATAAAATAAACCAGTAAATGAAACTAGTTGGTTTCAACTAGTAACTTGGAGACGGGAAAAAATAGAACACGTTGATCTGAGAGTTACCAAAAGAGTGTGGATAGTCAGAAAGACGGTGCCTCAGTTATGGCCGCCCTCGTGATGCACTGCACAATCCCAAAAGGCCCTGCTCTTGTGAAACCCAGTAAGATGACACGTGAGCTGAGGGCTAAGTGGCACAGAGGGAATGGCCACGCAAAGATCCAGGTAGAGAGCATTTCTGTGAAAGAGACAGGATAGAGCAAAGGTTCTAAAGAAGGAATGGACTTTGCACCAACAGGAAACAGGACCACGGACTGCAGTATCTGAGCACGCACGCAGATGCCTGCACGGAGATGGGGTGGGACAGGGAGGCATTGTGGTCCCTGGGCCTGATGATCTAATACTACCTACACAGCTTTTGCAAAATATGGATATTTGCACCCCAGCCTAGATCAATTACACCACGATCACTAAAGCTGGCATTTGGGCTGTGTGTGTGTGCGCGTGTGTTTAAAGTTTCCTAGATGATATTAAAGTGCAGCCAGTATTAAAAGCCACCGATAAAGAGCTTCATAGTCCCTGATAAGGAGTTAAGATTACTCTGTTGTTTTTTCATTAATGTTCCTGGTTTCTTTTTAGTGTCTCATCTCCCTATTTAAAGTTTGTGTTACAAGCATGCCTGATAATTATATCTTTGCAAAATGCCAACTAGAGAGCTCTGCGTGCGATGGATGTACAGTACGAGGCCGTGACTGTCTTCCGTGTGCCTAAATCTGCTTAGAGCGCACTAGAGAAACAGACTCAGGCTTCCAGGCATATTCCCAATTACGTTCTGAAAAATAAACAACCAGGTGCGTGCAAACTCCAGCACTTCGCAGCTGGCTCACTTGCATTTCCTTCAGGGAAGGGAAGATACTGGCTAGGAATTCTCCAACTATTGGAGGAGAAACGGAGACAAAGGAAGGTGCTTTTGATTTTTGGTTAGGAGACGAACACCACCAGGACTTTCTGGCCCATGAGAAAGAGGGTCAATACTCCAAAATTCTGATACACGGTCACCAAGATATTCATCTTGCCAGGATCCCAGGGACTTATCTACAGAGGAAATAATTGTTTCTCCGATTTTGAAAGTCAGAAATCAGAGGTACAAAATCTAGCGGATGAAGGTTACATGGAAAGCAAGAGGGAGGCTGATCATAAGCAAAAAATATTACAGTGTTTAAAAATGACTGTTGGCACATGCAGAGTTCCAAAGAATCATTTTAGGGTTGTTTGAGGGAGGTCTTGCTGTGACATCTGTCACTACAATGGCACCCAGGGGTGGTTTTTGATAAAGCTCTGCTTCTTAGGCTCAGTTTAAGAGAAGGCCCTTCCCATTGCAAAGAGAATCATTCTTCAGTTGTGGTGGACAGGAGTGGCCAGGAATGCAGAGACGTTTCTGGGGAACCCCGGGGTGGGCACACGTAGGTTTACAGTTGTTCAGAAGGAAAAAGACATGCAGGTTATGATGGTTACAATAGCTTTATTAACTCTGTGTTTCACGTACTCCCAACTATAAGCCTACTTTTGTCCACCCCTATATTAGGCGTGGTAACTTTCTAAATTTAGAAAGTTTAGATAACCGTGGTAACGGTGTCTAAATTTATAATCACTTAATGAAGGTCTTGATCAGACATTTTAAGAAAAAAAGAAAGTATCCATTTTTATATGAGGCTCTTCGACATACCATCACCTACTTTTTTAGTGTAAGACCCCCTAAGAATTTGCCTAACTCCAATATGATAGAATTATTTAGTATCAAATAGAAAGTTTAGATAACCGTGGTAACGGTGTCTAAATTTATAATCACTTAATGAAGGTCTTGATCAGACATTTTAAGAAAAAAAGAAAGTATCCATTTTTATATGAGGCTCTTCGACATACCATCACCTACTTTTTTAGTGTAAGACCCCCTAAGAATTTGCCTAACTCCAATATGATAGAATTATTTAGTATCAAATTGATCAATTCTAGATCATGACCTTCAAATTGTTCTTGGTGTCCTTAAAGGCGACCTTAAGTGATACAGAAATTCCCTTGACCTTGGAGTGACTCCAAGAGACAATTTGTAGGCAAGACACAGCAGCATTCAAGAAAAGCTCAACACTAATTTGAATGTGCTCTGAAGAGGGGGCAGTTGTCGCCATGGTGATTTTATTTTTTCCCACACTGAGCTCAAAATGAAAGGGGAGGAATTTTCAAATCAAGGATGCCAGAATAGGTAAATCAAAAATCTGGATATAATTTTTAGTCATTATTAGAAATATTGAGCTTAGTTTGAAGTTTGGAGCTTGAATTTGGGATCATATCCTCAATCAAGACAATGATTATCAGATAGCCTGAGAGAGTGCCCTTCTTGTCAAAATGTATATAACACCAGCTTGGGTTCTGATGCTGACACAATAGATCAAACGAACTGGGGTCTCTCATTTTATATCAAGCATAATGGTACCTCAAAGTGAAATAATTGCTATTTCAATGCTGGGTCCCGTTTAGTCAGGAGACAGAATCCGAGGAAAACAAAATTCAGGTAAGCCTGGTTGATTAACAGAAGTTTAGGGAGCACAGAAGACACGAGTCTGGGGTCTCCCGTGGAGCGTTGTGGGAATTAAATGAGATGATGTATGTTTTGTCCTTAGCAGGGCTGGACTATGACATGACGCCGTCTCCATGTGTTAGCTATTGCCAAGTGGCAGAATTTGTTATTATTGTTGTTGCTATTAAACTTAAATATTTGGTCTAAAATATGTCTACATTTTTGAAGATTCTCAATCTGCTCTGTGTACATAAAGAACTAAAATGACATTCAGAAGCAACGGCACTGCACAGAGCTCATGGGTAGAGGCAAAATCCTGGATATTGTGTCAGCACACCTTCAAAATATCATCTGATACAGGCAGAGGGGTTTTGTTTGATAGAGCAGTCTGAACTCAAAACCACCATTCGATGAGTTTGGGAAAGTGTGGTGCGTTACCTCTTATTACAAAATAATTTTTAAAAATCACTACCATTTCTTATACTTGAACTGGGAAGCACACCGAAAGCAGGATTATTCTACGAATGGCTGATTTTGCACATCCTCACCTAAGTCGGCGAGCTTCCACGTGAGATCTATGGAAGAAGACGCTCTGCAGGCACAGACCAGAACCTTCAGCTAACTTTTCTGAAAGCATTTCCCTTGACAGCCTCACACTGGAATGCAAACGCACGCCTGCGCGTAGGACAGAATTATTTGCCTCGTGTGTCACCGTGCTTCGCGTACTGTTGAGACGGCAGTGTCACCGTGCCAGAGCTTAATGTCTCCGCCCTCCCTGCACTATGGACACGCTTTTCCAGCCCACTGCTGGCAATCATGGAGACTCCTGATGATTAAAACTGATTTGTTCCCTTAAGAAAACTCAGTGGTCAGTAACATTTCCTTCCCTGAAGCCCCTAATAGTAGTCCAGGAGTGACATCTACGTGCACTTTGGGCCTCTTGAATCAATTTAATATCTCAATTTGTGCTACAGATGTTTCATCTGACATTGGCAGGTCTCTAAAAACACTTTCATAGTGACACTGCTGACATCATTAAAGGTCACATACAACTATTACATTTTGAATCAATTGGCTCTACACCAATTCCATCAAAGTTCTATGTAATCACACAAATATAAAATGAATTCAGTGAAGGACCCTCAGGGGGCAGAATTCATTCAATCATTCATTCATAAATAAAATATTTATTGAGCAACTGTTATGTCCCAAGAAGTTGGTTAGACCCAGTGCACTTAGTAAGAAGGAAGACACACACACTGGCTGCCCTCCAGGGGCTCAGATCCACATGGAGGGAAGCCTGTGTCAAACTGGCTCTTGCAACAACGCTGGTGCCAGGTAGGAACTGGAAATATTGGGGAGTGGGGGGTCACTTTGTAAATGGTTATGGTTATCTAACCACTATGCTATACACCTGAAACCAAAATAATATTGAATGTAAACTGTAAATGAAAAATAAAATAAAATAAAATAAATAAGATTGCCTTCCTGAATTAAAACCAGAAAGAGAACCCACCACTGACAGCCCTCCCCTGAAAGCTCTGGTTTAGAGAAGAGATTCTCCGTGAGAAGGAAGGAGACGTTCGACAGACCGGGGCTGCCTCATGAGCCCGTGTTTTCTCCATTCCATGGGAAAGTGAGAAAAAGGAGAGCTTTACCAACCTTTTATTCCACTGATTTCCTAAGTACACTCTCCATTCTGGTTCTATGGCTCCTCCCTGGAGTTTGCTCACCCCACTTTTTTTTTTCTTTTCTTTTTCTTTTTTTTGCCAGCTTCCTATAGTGCAGTATTTCCCAACTGTATTTCCGTCATTACCTCCCCAAAGGCCACCGTCTGGTACCGTCAGCAGCATTTCTTAATATTTTTATTTATCTTGATAAATGTATGTTTCTTAAACACACTTTTAGAAGCTAATTATAAAAGCAGTTATATTACAAAAAGTTAATTATAAAAAGTATCATGTGCTATGACTAGAAGGAAGCTGCAAAAATAAGTTTAATTTTTAGAATGTTTTCTAATTTTAAACTAGATAGTGTTGGCCAGTGAAAGCTCTGAGTTCAGCATGCTATCTTCTTCTTAGTATAGAGAAATTATCAAATTTAAGAGAGTTGTTAAAGTCATATTAGATTAAATTGAACACTCCTCTTGAAGTAATGACTGTATGAGAGAAATCTGAAATGAGAATAATTTCCTCACTGTTTTGTTTCACTGAACTATTACTCACTTAAATGTCTTCCTGTCACGCTGGTGATATTGATTTTGCTTTTTTGGTAACAATGCTACAGTAACAACAATAAGGAGAATGACGCTGTTACTACTGCTGATGATGCCAGTCATAGTAGTAATTAAAATAAAAACAATAATAGCGTCTTACTATATGCCCTGCCCTGTTTTCAGCACTCTTCCTAACAGCCTTTGAGAAGAGCACTTTTATGAAGCAAACTTAACAGCCCTAAAATGTCTGATACCGTGGTCGAGCTCATAGAGCTACCAAGTTTAAAAGCTGTAACTAATCAAAAGCCAGGCAGGTGTTGTTTCCAGTTTCGTCACTCACTTTGCAATGCTGGGCAAGCCACTTTTAACCCCATTTTGCAAAAGACACTGAAAATTTGATAGGTGACAATTAAATAAACATTATAGGCCTGACATAAGGACTTAATGAGGAGGAGGAAGAAGAGGGGGAGGAGTTGGAGGACGAAGGAGAAATGGTATTTGGATTCTTCGGTTGCCATTCATTGGTTATTTAACCCTGGGAAGCTTGTGTAATATCTCTGAGTTTCACTTTCCTCATCTGTAGGACGAGGTGATTATCAGTTATTGGATAACATCGTGGTAGCGGTTTTGAAGTGGTCGCAATGGGATGCCAGCACAGTGGTGGGCATGCAGTAGGGCCTCCGAGCAGTCACGTTACTGTTCCGCAGGGTGCTTATCAAAGCCCTAGCCATTATTCACGGCTCACTCTGGTCCACCCATTCTCTGGGCGTTCCGTCATGCGTTCTGCCCACAATGATAACCGACAACGATAACTTTCCCCTGGATTGATATCGCTTGGTTCACTTTTTTAAAGATCCAACGTGTTCTTCCAGTGTAACTGAACCTTTTAGAAAGAAAGACAAAATTCTTCCTGCCACATACGATATAACATACTATAGCCTCTCAAAGGCATATGAAGGACATTTCATGGATTAATTTTTTAAATCAATAATTATACAAAATGAGAAAGGTTATGTCAGCGGGACCTAAGAAGGTAAGTGCTGATCGAAGTCATAGTGGGGAAGGTGTATCATCTTGGGTTTACTGAGAATAATTTTTCTTCTTCTTGCTGGCTGTGCCAAGTACTGGACACGAACAACACCATCTTTTGCTGGGGGATATTGAATCCTCATCAAAAAAGGACATTCACATCTTCGATAAAGAGATCGTTTACCATTCAAGACAAGATTCTCAATTCGGCCAAAAGAACATCACATTCTAATATCTGCACACTTATATTCTCCCTTACTTATTTTCTAACTTTAAAAGATACATAAATTTATGATGAAGTTAGAAAAATACAGGAAAAAACAAATTTAAAAAATACAAGTAACCCATTATCTTCCCAGAAATAACCACTATTAACATATCCAGGTAGGTCTGCCTCCCCTTTTTCTTAATGATATTTAGTACATTTTAAAACTAAGTATATTAGGTTCTGGATACATATACTTTTTTTTAAGCAGTATTTTCATCTTCTTGTACAATCTTTAAGAAGATACCATTTTCAGGGCTACATACTATTTTAACATTTTGATGTCATTATTTAATCAAAATCTTGCTGGTAGACATTTAGGTTGTTTTCAAATTGTCCTTATTTTAAATGGTTCAGTAGCTAAAATCCTTCCTGATACATGTTTCTGTTCAACAATGATTCTTAGCATAAAATGATAAATGTAATAGGTTCAAAAGTTATAAGCCTGTTAGCATCCTTAACACTACTCACTGTCATAGACAGTGACTGTTGGCCCTTCACACCACGCGTTTACCAAGGACAGTAATTAGAAAAAAATTTTTTTTAAAAAAATAATTTGTCTAGAAGGCCAATGTTGGTAACTTACACTTGATAGGCATTGAAAAATATGCTGCTTAATCCTCAACATAAAATACCAGCCCTCTGGGCACTCTGTCTTCTGCTCAACTCATAAAAATGACTTCCAAATGAAAGGTGCCACATGTGTGGAAAATAACCAGTGTCTAATTAATTAAACACTGGAACCATTAGACCGATGTGGCTCCAAGCTGGGGCAAACCAAATTCTAAGCCCGTAAATGCCTCCAGGTTATAAATTCAAAAAGCAAAGGACCACCAATCACAAACAGTCAACAAGGCTAAGCTATGGCCACTCAAATAATTTCCTGAGTTTGTCTGTTTCTGCCTTTTCTCATAAAAGCGCCTCCCGGAGCTCTTGTGGGCGGTGCGCTCCTAACCACTTTGGGTTTGAGTTGCCCCATTACAGTGGATGTTTGCTCCAATGAAGTCTTAAAACATTTAACACACCTCAGTCAATCTTTCACCAGAGCTGACGTCAGGAGAGGAAAGCGAAGAAGACCCCCAGGAGCCCCCAGAAGCCCCGAACCACCAGACAGAGTTACCTGCTGCACCCTTCAAGCTGCAGCTTCGCGGAGCTGCTGGGGTCACGGCTCGGGTCCTTGCAGATCTGCTCCTGCTGCCACAGCCTTTTTAGCAAGAACCTGTTTTCCGACTTCACTCAAGCATGTGTTCCTCCGGGCTGAGTCTGAAGCCAAGGGAGCTCCCCTGGGCTCCTCTTATAAACCGGACCCACCCAGGGTCCCACTGAGTCCGACTTAGAAACCAGATCTGGTTCGAGGTCAAACCGACTTCGACTTAGAAACCGAACCGGGTCCAGGGTGGAACTAGGTCCGATGTAGAAACCAGGCCGGGTCCGGGATTAGACCGCGCTGCGTGTGAGGCCTCAGGTGAATAAACCTTTGAAGGCTGAACAAGCAGGCGAGCCTTACCAAAGGTCATCTGGAGTTAAGTGGCCGCCGGGCGGAAGTTTGAACCACCTTGGTTAAGCCTAACTGTTTGCGTGCCCTCTGCCAGGTTCTCACTCTAAAGCGTAGGTGGGGAAATTATTGACCCCCCTGCCCAGTGCCCGTGAGCAGGGTGAGACCCACGGGGACACGCCCCCGACCCCGCCCCTTCACTCCAGAGCCTGCAGACGGAAGCCTGGGGAAACCGACAGAGGCTGGCAAAGGGTGAGGATTCCTACGCAAGCCAGCATTTCCAGACCTCTGTCTACGGTGCCCGCTACAGAGACGAAGGTGAAATTTCAAGTTGTCCCTTCCTTTCCAAATTCAGATTGGCCGGCAGAAGACCTTGATGATCAATCCTTTCTCTCTCAAGGATGGCTATCTGCCCTGGTTTATCTCATTTTGTGTCCTGATAACGTGGTTCGGCAACCATCAGGTCGGGGTAGGGGGGCCCAAATATGGTCCGACAGAAATGTGGCTTACACCCCATTTGCAGCTAAGGGTTCTACTAAGTGTTGCCAGCTCTGAGGGGAATTGTCTTTCTTTTTGTTATCTTTGGGAGTGGCTCTGGATCTTGGGAAGGTAGTATCTTTTGCACCCTTGTTGGGAACCCCTCTTGTGCCCATGGGGTGGTTCAATACTACCAAAAATACTGTTTGTCCTGCCTGAAACCTGACAAGGTATTCAAAGGGCTTTTGTTGTTGTTATTGTTTTGTGTTGTGTTTTGTGTCTTTTTCGAGTAGCTCTGCGGTCAAAATTTGACGAATCGGAAGCTGATATTCAGAGCCTGATAAGAACTATTTTTTATGCCTTCTCCTTACAGTTAAAATGATACTATGAGCCCAGAAGCAAAGAAAAACATTATGAAGCCATCATGGAAGGATTTATTAAAACATTCTAAGGAAACACAGCTCTAAATCTAGAACATAGGAATCTTATGACTTCCATCTTAGATGAGGATCTCAATACAAAGAAAAAAAATTGAGGGTAATGTAGCAGGATGGCTGGATTGACTTCTGGATATCATGCAGGTTGCAACCCCATTCTTTGAAAAATTAAAAACAACTGCACTCATCTTACGAGTCAAGTCTTTATGAGAATAGAACTCGGGCTGTAGAAACAATGCAAACCCCACCCATCCTTTTTACCACTCCCTAACTCTCTTCTCTTCATCTGAAAAGGCTGACAGATACTGAAGAAGATCTGGATTTAGGAAGCAAAATCCCTTCTTGGAAAAACCTACATTCTTTTTCTGTGCCTTTGAGATTTAAATGTTCTACCTGGTCTTCTGGAGGAATCCAGAGCCATCTCCCAAAATGCAAACTTTAGGGATCCAGAGCCATCTCCCAAAATGCAAACTTTAGGGAGACAATTCTTATCAGGAAAAAAGGGGGTGGGGGCTATTTGGACGCTACATAAATGAAAAACCTTAAAAATCTTTCCGACATATATCAGTAAAAGATTTAGTCATCTGAGCAGATAACTTTAAATTCTACCCACCAGAAACACAATTTGAGTCCAACGGTTCTTTTTATAAACTAGTGAGTTTACTAGACCATAATTTATCAGATCACGTTCTTCATAATAAAGCATGTCTTTCTCAAAAATAATCCCATATTTTTGCTTGTCTAGTAAAGTTCAATCAGTGGATTAGTATCTGGACTAACAGATTGGAATAAAAACATATGGTTCTTTTCCCTCTTTAGCTGTGCAAACTTGAACAAGACATTTAACCTCTTGGGTGGGCAGTTTATAGGATTAAAGAAGATTTTGTTTTTATGGTTAAATGACTAATTTATGTTTAAAAGAAAAAAACATTAAATGTGGTACATGGTATGTATTAATAACTGTTCCTTTACACTTTTCAGTCCCTTCATAATTGTTATAATTAAAACACCACGTGTCATATATTAGTTCTGGTTACATTAAGCTCTATTTTATTCTTTAAATTTCCAATGAAGTGTTTTGCAAAATATGTAACATTGCCTGGCTTTTATATGTGAGAATGTGAAATATTTAAAGAAAACCTGTTGTAAATCTCACAATGTTAAGAGGCTACTCAGGCACGTAGTGTAAAGAAAAAAAAAATCTCAAAATGTACTCATCTTAAAGGTTAGCTGTTGAGTATGAAAGGGTGTTTCTATGCTGGCATAAAGGGGAAAGGAAGAAAGAGCTCAGTGTAATACTTTTAACATGGTGCTAATAATGCCAGTTCTTACATAGATGTGGATTTTCAACCAGGAAAAAAAATTTGTTCATCTTATTTTTTAAAGAGACTGAGTTACTTATATATTCAGTACATGCTAATTGTTATGAACTCTTTAAATGGGAAGGAAGGTGAAAAATACCAACTTGTATTCTACCGATGTGGAATTAAATCCACGCATCACTCACTGAAGCATGTGTTGCTGAAAACACAGCCTTCGTGTGGGTCTGTTGATTTTCCCAAAAGGGCTACCTAAAATAGGGTTTCATTTTAATACCAAAAATGAAAAAAAAAACCGCACTACTTCTGTCTTCGCCTTTACCAAAGGCAACCTTTAAAAGTATCAGGGTTTTTTTCTTATGATTTTTAAGCTTTTTTTCTCTTTCATCTTCATTGTTTAAACAGTGAAAAATAGCCAAAAAGCATATTTTTAGTGAATATGGAATCACATCTTGCATTTCATCCTCATCTGGTTGAAAGCCTAAATGACCGTCCCAGACCAATGAGAACCAATCACGGAGCAAAACAATTTTATACACTCATGGAAATGTTTAAGGCAGATCCCTGGCCAGAAAAGCTGTATAGCTTAGGATCCTGTCTCATATGAACAAAGAGAATAGCTTTAAAGCTTTAAGAATTCCGGCATAAGCCTAACTGACCAGGAAAGATCCAGAGCACATCTGGGAGGAAACTAAAAACGTGGGCAAAGACTGGCTTATGTTTATAAAGCCTCCAGGTAAAGCCAGTCTCATTTATTCCATTAGGGTTGAAAAATGACACTCGAAGTGAACAGCAGAGGGCAGAACCCTTGCAGAGTCCTTTCAGAGTGAGCATTTCTTGAAAACAGGTTCAATAGAGTGGAAAATATAATGCCGAACAGTTAGCACAAAGAACTTGTAACCGTTGATTGTTTTCTGCAAGCCAAGCCCTGCCTACGTAATTGACTGGCTTGTTATTTAGCCAAAATTTAAAACTCATTTGGTTGCAATAGGAAATTATCAAAGTATGGCCCTAACTAAATGATGACAGAGCACAATGAGAGCATTGAGAAAAACTTAATAAATGTTCAGATCTCTGAGATCCGCTTTTATGATCTAGCAAGTTCCCACCACCACGTAGCCTTTCCTCTCTCTTCCCACACTGACACGTTAGTCCTCGTTTTCCTCTGCCCGTTTCCCTGACCCATCTATGCCAGAACACTGAGTCAGAAGATTAAATTAGAAGACAAGGTGAGGATGTGAGCAAGGGAGAGGAAAAACAGTGGATCGCTGCTGGATTACAAGGTTGGGAAAATCATCTACGAATCTAAAACCCAGGCACATCCTCCATGGCAGCCTCATTCTTCCAGGTCCTACCCCACCAAACTCACCTCCACTCACTGTGCAGTTTTCTGATCTGTCACTTGCTGCAGGAGAGGACAGATGGGCTAGCAGAGGATATGCCAGAATCTTAGGTCTGTTCCACCATACGCCCTCCTATTTCTTCCAAAATTGACAGCTCTACATTTATAATGGATTTCTTAAGCATGCGGTGATATTTCCTTAAGAACAAAAGCAATGAGGGACCCAGGTTTCCTGAGACAGAAAATGGTACTGGGGATGTTCCTTGGAGAGAATGGCACCTTGAAGTCCGAGATGTGCTCTAGCAAAGTCACACTTTCCTGGCACAATCCAGTTTGGACCTGACCTCCAAAGCACTAGGGACAACTATGCATCGGAGAAAGCTAAGGTGCACCGAACATTACTAGATTGAATGCCTTTCTCAGAACTGAGAGCTGCATAATCATGCAGCAAAAGAAGCTGCTATTACTTGAATAGAAGCTTCTCCCCTCTCAGGCCACATACCTAAGAACACATGGGGGACGTAAGAAAAATGCTTAGTTATTGTTTTACACCCGCTTCCTTCATGAGGGTGTTCACCTCATCACCCTGCCCTTAAAGCCATTCCCACTGTCTCAGCCACTTAAGACATACTTTTTACTCATTGCCTCATTTTGACAGAAAAGCTTCTGCAAGAATAATAAATAAAGAGAATGAAATTAATCCAGTAGCTTTTCCATTTATCCATGTAATCACTTATGAGTCTCTACTTTATCTCCTCTCATACCTTATCCTTGGCCTCTATACATATTCACATTACTAAAATTATGCTGTAACAGATGTTTCAGCTAAGGCAGAGGCCCCATTTCCGAATCAGAGTTGCATAAAGCATCAGTTGTCCTCACAGAACCCTTTCATGGTCCCACCCATACATGAGCCATCTTGGTAGGATTTGACCTGTCAAAGTGCAAAAGCCAGCTCTACAAAGCAAAAGACTAGTGGAAGATTAAAAAAATATATAGACATAGGAGGACCAAGAAAGAGACCTAGGAAGACGTTTGATACATGGCTCTAGATGCTATAGAATTATATTGAGGATTCCAGTTCAGAGGCAACAAAAGCAGAAAGGATTTTACCAGGAGCCTAAGAAAGGTTTGCTGGCTTCCTTTTCGCTTTCTGCCTGCACAGATTAACAACATTAAAGAGATCAAGGAGGCCAAGCTTTTCCATCCAAAAGGCCTTTACACACAACAGTGAGGAAGCTACGTGGTCCAGCTAATCACAGCCATCCCTTTTACTTCCATGTGTACATAGCAATTAAGAAAAGTGTTGCAGTCAAATTATCTGCAGAGGCGGGGGTGGGGGGGTGAGGAGGGAGCACTGGAGGGGGTCCCCCCAGGTGAAGAAGAGACAGATCATGACAGAAGCATTGTAGTCATTCAATTGAGTTGGGACGGGGAGAGAAAAATAGCCAATTTCAGAGAGAGAAAATGACAGTACAAATTACTTTTGTCCATAAGGAGAAAAGGAGGGGTGGGGGGAAGCCAGCTTTCCAACACAGCGCTGGAAAAGCCCTATTTTGTGTGCCGTATGAAAGCACTTTGGTCAACAAAGCAAACGCAACTTGAGGCAGAGGAAAATAACACAATTGGAGCTATGATTCCACTCACCGAAAGCGGGGGTCTTCGACGTACAGTTCAGGGCGCTTCGCTGACGTGCGCCGCGGCACAGCCGAGCCCCGGAAGCAGCTCCAGACTGCGTAGGCGGTGAAAAGCTGGATGTGGCTGTTAAAAAGAAAACAGAAAATAGATAAGATTCAAATGAGCACATAAAACAATAGAATAAAAATGCAAATAAAAGCCATATATCTTCAAAATGTAGGAAGGATGGGATTAGAAGCGAAACGAGCTAAATAGCACACCTTACCCTTTAAATTCCTTTCAATAGAGGAATGTAAAATATGGTATAAAACATACTAATTAGTTCAGTCATTTTAACTATGGCGCACCATTACCATTAACATACAAAATTACCACAATGGTGCACCCATTTGTTATCCCTCAAATGCGATGTTGTTTGTAACATAAACACTGAAGTGCATAGCAACGCATGGGTTTCACGTTTGTTCTTCACATTTACAAATGACTTACTTAACCTTAAAATTTTAAATTTGCTCATCCAATTTGAGCATTTATCTTGCCAACTTTTAAACTCAAATACTTGCTAGTTAGTACCATTGTCAATAAGATGTGGAAGTATATTACACATCAGAAAAGTCCCACTGGCCCCAACACAACTTGCTTCAGGCAAATACCGTAGGCTTTCACCATCTAAAAATGGGGATAGAGTAGCACCTATTTCACGGAAATATTGTGGAGATTTAATGTAAAAATCCAGTGAAAGCACATAGTACAGTGCCTGACTCATACTACTCCCTCAGTACATGTCATCTGCCATTATTGTCACTGTTACCACCATTCCAATGCCACACGTCTGAAATGTCATCAACAAATTTGGGGCTCATCTCCTAAGGGTTACGTCTTTAGAAAAATGCAAACAACCACCCTTTCTCCCAAAAGTCTGAATATTAAATGAATCCACACTAGGGCATTGGCTATGCATTAGGTTCCCTTGTCCCCTGGCCAGCACGCTACGGCAGTGCACCGAGGGAAAGGTGATTTCTTAAATTCGCAAAGGGACTGTGGCTCGTGCAAACAGAAAAAAAGGCCAACACAGTAGGAGTGACAAAAACTGAAAACAAATAGCTCTAATTTTCCAGGTTTGCTTCTCATTCTCATCTTGGGCACTAAATGGGTGCCTTCCCCTGTAAACGGGAGGCCCTCCTCCACCAGCATTTCCCAGGCAGGGCATGCAATCCTCTGATGGGCTGGACAGGTGCCAGACCCACTCAAGCCATCTCCCGATCCCATGTTCCCATGCCTGTCCCCACTCGCTACCATGCTCTTGGGCACACTCCTCGCAGGGGCAAGCAGTTCTTTCAGACTGATGGCTCTATTCTACTTACCAGGAATCTCTGAAAAGATTTTCTGCCCTGTACAAAGATTCCTGGTACTGTGGAATAAATATCAGGTGCTGGCATCTTCCAGACAGTCAAAGGGCTTGTTACAATGCAGTGAAAAGTGTGGAATTTAAATCACAGCAGACCTGGATTTGTGCTGTGTCTGGATCACTACTAAATAAAACCCCATTCAAGGTTCCTAAGACTCTCCAAGCCTCAGTCTTTTTACCTGAAAAAATGGGAGCGGGGCAAGACACCTACCACACAAAATTGAGTAATGGGGAAAGAAAATGTTTCCAGCACACAGTAGGCATACAACAATGTTAATAGCAATGTCTGCTTTCTTTGCTCTTCTTTCTTGCTTATTATGGTAACTTAATAATCTGATTATAAGGGAATTATGTTGTAGAATTGTTTTATCAAGCTACGTGTCTTTAAAAGACAAATTGACAAAACTAGACAGAATTATAAGACCTCATGTAAACTTGTTTTGTTTTTCTTCTGTTTTTTATTTTCAAGTTTTCAACTTGGTAATCAGAGCCCAGCAAAGCAATATGGTTCTTTGATTTCCACCTTAGAAATTCTTCAGCCTTTATTGTCTGTATATTGTACAACTTTAGCACTTAATTATACCCTACCTTGTAATAATTAGGTGTCCTTATAATCAAGTCTGTTTACTCATTTGTACAATTCTGACCCTTTAATCTCTTGTGGATATAAGTTTTAAATGCTATTAAGAGCCACAATTTAAGAACCTTATTACTAAAGTTGCAAGCATATTTTGAAGAAGATTCACCAGTGGATTACATCTAAAAATTACTTTTAAAATGAGGAAGAGTTCAAGCTCATTAAAGGAACAGCGACAGTAGAGGCCCAAGGGGCGTGTGCCCTGCCGCCGGCCACCCCTGCGGCCCCGAGCGAGTCCGCAGCCTTCATCTTTGCACCTGTGGGAGGCCTTGCACTTGAGTCAGACACTCATTTTAGCTAGGTCTCAAACTTATTTCAAAGATAAGAATTTTCTAGAATAATATGACTATAATAAGAAAGCTGTACATTTCAGGCAGTAGATATGTGACTTGCTTTGTTATCTTTCTATCATGTTAATTATAAATGTAAAAGCCTGCCGCTAGAATGTAAAATGAAGCAGCCGTGGTGAGTACGCACAGTACCCGCGGTACAATGCAAGGATCAAGCTCTGGGCTCCGCGGTTAGGCTGTTTGGGTTTAACACGTGATAAATGTAGCACACAGTCATGTGATCGAAGACAATTTCTAATCCTCTAAATTCCCTAGATTTTTCTTGGGTAAAATAAGGATAATAACAATACCTAACTCATAGGACTATTGTAAAGACAACACAGATAATTCGCTTAACACAATGACTGATACACAGTAAATGTTAACTATTATTATTGTTTATTTTCATTAGTGAAATAGAATTACTTAAAAATTCACTAATTTCTAAAGTATTAAACTCACCCCATATTTTATTATATGCATTATGAAAATCTGTCAGATGAATTGATGGAAATTTTTTAACCAGCATATTTTACTCATTAAATATTCAGTAACAAATGATACATGCTTTAAGGCGATACATTTGTCAAATGTTATTATTTATTAGGTTTTCATCTATATTAAGATATATCAGATAAAGCTTATACATTGATTGAAATTAAATACCATAGTCATTAAATTTTAATGAAACTAAACAAAGACAAACTTCATATTTTTTTCTGAAGTCTTAATTTGTTATACATGTGAGGGTTCATATAACTACAACGAAAGCTACGTTCTTATATTTATTTTTAAATATATAAAATAAAGTGGTACAGTTAAATAACACCAAAGAAAGCAAAAGTCATTCGGGGGCACATCAGCCAGTGATAATCATGACTTACATTTTGGTGGTCATCCTTCTAGAAATCTCTCTATAAATAAATTCACCTTGAGTAGACAAAATTGTATATACACAGGACAATACCATCCATCTATTTTTATTGCAAACCCTTTTCTATAATAGAAAGGCACTTTCTAGATGACTGATGGCAGTTAATCTGGATCCCCTTTTGAAATAATCAAATTACTCTAACTTTTCATTTAATGCTCATAGGAAATTTGAGAAATACAAATATCCTATTTAAAAGCATTATAAAATGAGCAATTTAAATCAGTTAAATATTATTGACACCTAGGGGATAATTTAGAGATGTCTCAATTTGCAACTTTCGGATGGACTGTTCCGCCATTAAACATATAAATCAAAAAAATTAAGCAAATACCAGACTATGTATTTTACACAAATGCGACACAATGAAGTGATATAGACAAACCTATAAAAAGCCAGACAATAGGAATAAAACTTACAAGATGTTGTTATAGTCATTCAAGCTACCAGTTCCCTTAATGGAAATTAAGTTTACAGGCATAAAAGAAATATTAACAATTTTCCCTTTAGATGTAGAGAGAATGGTATTATAGTGCAAGGAATGGGAGATTAGTAAATGCAAATTAATTGACTTCTTTCTAATGAATAAAAATAAGGACTTCGGAGACAAGAAAATATGAGCCTATGAGTTCCATCCCACACAGCAAAAGAAAAGGAAACCACAAGCCCAGCGGAATGAATTTCAGAGTACTCAAGCCGTTCTGCATTTTACTATTCATATAGCTGTTTAGAAACTTCAGAATTTTTCGCAAAAGGAATATTCAAAGTCCAAAGAAAAGATGTCGGTATTACTTAATATGTAAATTTGATAATGAGGCATTTGGACCTGCAACAAAATAATTTTATAATGCAGATAATTATTAATTGATCTAGATGTATTAAACCAAGGTACCTAGTATCATTTTCTCAGTTAGCTGATAGATGTTGAACTGAGTGCTGATCATGCACCAGATATTACTTCCAGCTCTAGGTCTCTGCTGTCCAATAGAACAGCCACCTGCCACTGATGGCTCTTAGCTGCTGAGCACTTAAAATGTGTGGCTAGTCCGTGCTGACATATGCTGTTCAGTGTAAGACGCGCACCCAACTTTCCAGGTTTAGTATAAAAATGTTACACACCTCAGTATTTTATCTTGATTACACATTGAAAAAATAATGTTTGATATATTGAGTTAAATAAAATGTATGAATAAATTAATTTCACCAACTTCCTTTTATTCCTTATAATGTGCCTATTAAAAAAGCTCAGATGACACCCGTGGCTTGCATTATATGCCTACGGAAACGCCCTTCCCCAGGGGACGGTAGGAGTTAGGCAACAGTTCTCTGTGTTCACATCTGCACGCTTATGCTCAAGCACTACCACCGTTTGATGACGCGTGTGAAATGCTGAGGAAAGTGAATGGGAATAGTACCTGAAATGTTACCGTCTAGTAACACACATCAGAAAGACACACTGCAAGTCTCTTAATGGCAAAGCTATCAAATACACATATCCCAAAATATCACACTTCCATGCAAAGAAATCTCTCTGATAAAGTTGTGACTGTTCAACAGCACTCGCTTTTTTCTCATGAGGGGAGAACTAGGCCCACCCACTGCATAGGACCTAGTGCTGGGGTTATGGACGGGTTCCTTGGGGTTCAGGGGTAGGGGGAGCTCATGTTTTATTTGCTCTTAATGGTAAATGTGAACAGCCTCATCACAAATGGTATCTGAAATTCAGCAATGTCCCCAACCTAGTAAAGTCAGGCCTTGGGAGGAGGGAGGGAGCCAGGAGAAAAAGTTTCAGAATGTCCAGAGGTCCCAGAAGCCTCCCTAAGAATCTGAAAGCCCACTGGGGGTGTGACAAATAGATTAGAGAATAGACCAGGTTAGAGACTAATCAGTGGGTCATAACCTTTGGTGTCTCTGACCAATGTCACAAAGAAATTATCAGAGCCCAAGTAACAACAAAGTATACTTAGAATAAATTTAAAAATAGCAAATTTCTATTTTTATAGTATGTTTTATTCCCTCCACAGGCACTCATGCTACAGAAGTCTCCTTTTCTTATTACATGGAATCTCTGAATTTTCACTCTTTAGAATAACATTTTGATTAATTTAAATCTCTCTCACATGGAGATTTCCACAATAATCTGACAAATTCTGGCACAATTTTATTCAGAATATGAGGATTCTTTCATAAAGATGAACCAAACCAATGAAAACACAATCATATTTTAAATCCTTGCCCAAGGGTATATTTATTGATGAGAGAGAGAGAGAGAGAGAGAGAGAGAGAGAGAGAGAGAAACATGAACCTGAGAGAGAAACATCCATGAGTTGCCTCCCCTCCCATATGTGCCCCGACCGGGGATCAAACCTGCAACCTAGATGTGTGCCCAGACTGGGAATGGAACCCACAATGTTTCAGTGCACAGGACAATTCTCTAACCAATGAAGCCACAGCAGCCTGGGCCGCAATCATATTTTCAACATTCAAATGCCGAATCTGTGATCCAGCCTACTCAACGGGTTATGTAATAGAGTAATTATCATATTTGACTTCTGTCCATGAGCAAACTTCTGAATTGTTAATCTGGTCCCTTCAGCTATCACCTGCAAGACCCCGCAATGGAATACCTACTTGTGGATTGTGCTCAATCCTGATATGGAGACAGCGGAACCCCTTTCCTGCTCACTTGGGACCACGCATTCTCACTGCCCAGAGAGTATAATTCAGGTGAACAAGTGATCAAGTTAGCCAACCACCTAAACTTTTACACCAACAAACTCGTCCTTGCAACCCTGGCTGGGTAACCCAGTTGGTTAGAGTGTCCTCCAGAGAGGCCAAGGTTATCATGGGTTCAATCCCCAGTCAAGAATCAACCAATGAACACATAAATAAGAGGAACAACAAATCTCTCTCTCTCCCCCTTCCCATCCCTCCCTTGCGCTCCCTCTCTCTAAAAATCATGGATGCAGACAACACTGTGGTAACAGGCAGAAGGAAGGGGAGTTGGGGCTGTGGCGGGGGGGAGAAGGTTGCGGGGCAGTGAGGACATCTACAATAGTGTCAACAATAAAGATAAAGAAAAAAATAATAAAATAAAAACTGCTAGGCTATACACATATAAATAAATAAAAATAAACAAATATTTTAAAAGAAACAAAGAAACCAGTCACCCTTGCTGAGGCGAGCATAACCTAGCATACCGAGGAACGGTAGAACACAGGCCAGCCACGCGTTCGTTCTACCAGAGCTCTCTGTATTACAGCATCACAAGCCTAAGAGAGAAGCTTAAGGCGTCCCGTGTATAAGGAAGGCGGTTTCCAAATACGTGCGCTCTGGCCGGGGCTGGTCTATGACAAATTTTCAAAGTAAGGACACAGAGGAAGTTCTTCACAAAAATAACAGAGTCAATAAAGTTATGCAGTCTATGAAGTACCTTTGGCTTTGCCTTATCCACACTCGGTTTGAAGTGATCAATTTCCTAAAAATCATAATTGATTCCCATGTGCACTAAGAATTACTGACTTTGGGCTTCTGTTTACCAGCCCTTTATCAGCCATCGCTGTTTCACTTGCAGTTGGATGAAAATAATAAAATCGTATTCCTTTAAAAATTAACCCACATCCTTGCCCTTCACGCACACTCCCCGTGCACAGGTGTGCACACACGCGGGCACATATCTTCTCTCTCACACATACATGCACGTGAACTCAATACCGGCCGTTAACATTTAAAGGCGTATATCTATGTTGACTGAGCCTTTCAGAATTTAAAAAAAAAAAAGTGGAAAAGGAGGTAGAGGAATGTGTAAATAACATGTGTTCACAATATTCTGAAAAGTAAAGATCCCGTATACCAAATGTCACGTAGATATAATTATACTTTTGGATTTTCTAAAAGTACAATCATTAAACAGATGAAGCTATTAGAATATTAAAATAAAGGTTATGTTTTAAATGTTTTAAATACAAATAATGCCTATTTTAATAGCACTGCTGTCAGATCTAATGACATCAATAAAAATTAAGAATACACATTCAAAATCAATTTCAGAGCTGAAATGAACTCGTTGTGTAAGGTGCTAGTAAAAATAATGCCACTCTTCCAAAATAAGAAATAAAAATGAACTGGTTTATTTACTGTGTTAGTCTCACCAACATGAACTGTGCCCTTTAAAGTATAAATTCTCCATTAGGAGTAAATAGAACCACACTCTAAACAAGAAATCAGTGTGATTAATATATATTAAAAATATTCCCAGGAAATCATTATATTAAGCAGCAAACAAATGCTTTCATCCCTTTCGTTACCCTCTCCTAATTAATTCAAGATTGGCACAGTCTCCGAACTAAATTTATTTTCAATTAAAATAAGAAGCCCGTATGTCATGATAATTTTTTGTTACTATTTCTAACGTGCAAAACAAAGGTTTGCTGTTAGCGTTGAACACAGTAATCAAAACAAATCCTTTAATTTTCAATAACAGTAAGGATACTCGAAGAGTTGTTCTCCTAGCAAGGTACTACCTCAATGGTTAATCCTATTAAGAACTGAGCCTCACACAGCCACTAAATCCTCTGGGGAATTTGAAGAATCAAAGGCTTACTGCACACTTAGAAGGTAACGACTTTTGTAAAGGGCTCTATTTTATGAGGAACAAAAGAATACCACTTGTGTACTTAAATATCATCTGCTTTTCCTTCCAAAATACTCCATTTTTAAGTAAAGATATGTGATTTAAATGTATTTAGAGTTTAGCTTTTGGCACGGCTCTCATTTCTGAGTAGAGCCGCCATCTGCGGGCCCCGTGGCTCAGGCATAATGATATGCTCACAAGCTGCTTCCCTTTTCTGCACAATGTACCCTTTTCACTTTAACATACATTTTCCATAAATTTCTGAATAACAAATTGGGCTCTGGAAGTTTGCTGCAACGGGACAAGGGAAAGGCTTGTAGGCTAGAAAGTGGCCATTTTACTAAAGAAATTGGTGCCCTGGAAAATACCCACTCCACCTACCCCCTTCTTGCCCCACCCCCGCCCCGCCATATACCTATCCTTGAGCTGTGATCCTTTAAAATTGCACGGGAAACTTCTCCCCTCCATAGATTTATAGGTTCCGTACACTAACTTCGGCAAGGCGCCCATGTGTCTGCCATCCATTACACCTGCTGGGCCACAAAGAGATGAGAGTCATCGTGAGCCTCCTCCCCGTGTTTGATCTCCCGATACTGCCAGATGTCCCCCATTTACATTCAAACACAACCACGGTCATTAGTGCAACTATGCCAGGCTGACATTTAATAGGGAGAAAAAGTTGAATTCTAATCCAAAAGTCTCATGACCCAAAGCTTTCAGGAAGTGAATGGATACAGTATTAAATATGCTTCAATTTGCCTAAGTTTCTGGTTATTAAGAGAACTGATTTCATTGCTGGGGTGGGATCTAATATAGACAGGCAGGTTTTGCACACTTTTGAAATGGGGAGACCTGTACTTTGCCCCATTTTGTTTCTGAATTTTGAATTTAAACAACCAAATTTACCTTCATTTTCTCTGCCATATTCTTTAAAACAATAAGAATAATCTTGATGGTTGGTGCCAATTCAAATGTGCCACTTACTAAAAGTAAATTAGTAAGCCAACAATAAAAGCCAAGGCAGTCATGAACAAAATAAATATTCTTAGTTCTTTTCCCGCTTCCTCCCTAGTCTAATGGCACTTATAAAACTGCTTACTGATGAGATTTAACTGGTAAACTTAAAAAAAAAAATCACATGCCCAAGTATCACTGCAGAGCCACAGAATAAGAGAGTCCAAGAGTGAGACCCAGGAATTTTAAAACTTCCTTGTGAATTCCTTTGAAATCTATCCTAGACCTTGAGTGTGGTAACTCCTAGAAGTACATTCAGGAACTATTCATGAGAGCAGAACTTAACAGCTTGGCTTTTTGACTTCCTTTCCCGTTTTCTCTTTTACGCAGAAACATTTACAGGGGGTCTCCCCTGAGCCTGGCATGGGCACTTGGTACAATTAAAATAAGGAGCCCGTATGTCACGGGCTTCTGTGAGACACAAGGTTTTGTCTCTGGAGAGTCAACACGTGGCTCTAGGATAGACGTAAGCTGCCTCTAACATCACGAGGGCCAAGAGATTCTTATATATGAACTAAAGGGAGTGAGAAAGCCTTGAGATACTTTCCAGAACATTACCACGTTTCCATCAATTGGATATTTCTAGACAATCTGGGAAGGAAGAAACCAAGAGACCTCCTGCAAAAGCTCCCAGCGTCAATGCCTGGGTGGGTCTCTGATTTGTTTAGGGAAGACGACGCTGAAGTTAACCGTTAAGGAGGAGGCTAGAAAAGACTGCAGTTTCTCTCTGCATCCTTCCTCTGCTTACACTTAAATCTGTTTAGATGTTCTCCTTCTACCTCCTCTCCCTCTGGATTGGAAACACTTTCTCTTCAGAGGGGTGTCACCGATCAGCTGCCCTGGGCCCCCAGGCCCTCTCCCACAACACCCTGTGCTCCTCTCCTTCTCTCACAAATGCTATGGGGAATTTTGTTCAATTGTGTATTCCTCTTTTATACGTCTCCCTGCATCAGAGCAGAGGCCTTGCGTGTCATTCACCTGTCCCCATGACCTAAAATAACACCTGGCATGAAGTGGGTACCAATACATAGCAGATGAATAAAGGAATGGCCCATTAGAGTTATGCCGTCTATTCCTTGATCCCTTCTCTCTCCAGACATGGATTTTCTTTTTTCAATGTATCTTCTTGGATACATCGTACTAGTGAATTTTTCATTTGAAATCCAGCCTGATTCATTTTTTATGATTCTTTTGGCCTATCTGCTTCAGAGCCTTTATTCATGGTCATGCTTGCACTTGGGCCCCGTTCAGTAGCAAACCCCATTTTTATGCAAACCCAATACATCCATGAATCACCTCTCACTCTAACTTATACAACATCATACTGTCCCATACAGCAAGGACAGAATTCCAAACCTTATTCAAACCTTACATTCCATCCTAAAGAACAATGACAAAAATCCGCTCAAAGGAAAGGTACTTGAGGAATTTCTGTTTCAAGGTCAAGATGAGAGGATAAATTCAGACCATCAACTCAGGAGGAATTAAGCATTGAAATCATCAATTTAAGGCTTTTGGTAACACAGGTATAACATTAAATTAGGCTTAAAATTGCGAAGTACTATCAGGCCACTTTTAGTTTAGTTTTTCTCCAGCTGCTCAGCACACACCTGCAATTTTATGACACCTACTAATGGAAAGGGAGCTCCGACTGCATTGACGATTTCATGACAAGTCTACTTCACCTTCCATTGTCCAGCCTTCTTAGCTGTTCATTATCTTGACTGCTGTGCCTACAAGATAATGATGCTTCTACCCCTGACTGTAACACATTTTTGCTCCAGGGTTCCTTTTAATTGAAACATGCTGTCTCTGTTACTGTTTTTGGTGCAAAAGTAAACACGTTTAACACAAGAATTCAGTTTGTATTTGCTTCACCAATAGGAAGCGTGTAAAAAGTCACCTGCCTCCAGAAAAGCGATTGAATGATCCTTTTGAGACATTAGTAGTTCTTACTCTTTCCATTCACTTTCAATACCATCGGTCACTTCTGGGGATGTGATAATTACCTCTCTGAGAAAAAAAGAATATGATGGCCATCCTTAGCATTTCTCTAAGTGCCCTAACCCCATTTAGGAAGTATTGAGTAATGTTCCATTAACCCTTAAGCATAAAATTGACTGAAAATGCTTTAACTCTAAAAACGGGGGTCAAATAAATGGTGCCTGTTAAATTATCGGTGTCCATTAGTAAACCCCATTAAGTGGCCACCAATTGACTAGAACAGAATTGCCCATCTTCAGAATTAGTGGCAGCTCAGCATGGCCCAAATGCTGCTCTCGCCCAGCAGACGTTCTCAGAATTGGAACTTGTGCAGTGGAAACAACTGAATTCTTTCTGCCGACAACTGTGTTTAAGAAAATGAATACATGTATAAGGAGCATTAGGGTTTATTTTCTCATTCATTGGCTGGCAAAAAAAAAAAAAAAAGAAGAAGACTGATGTGCTAACATATCAGAACAATACTATGCTAAGCATTGTACACATCTTTATTTTATCCCATTTAATTGTTATAATCATACCTATGATGTTGGAACCCTCACTATTACCGTTTTATAGGTAAGAACAACTAGGCAAAAAATATTAATCATATTGCCCAAGGACAACCCATAGAGCAGGACAAACCATAGAGTGGGGGTAGGACTGCGGGTCTGCAGGCCCAGGGAGTTGAGAGCTGTGGTCCCTGACCCCTGCCCAGGGGCCGGGGGACACACATGCTCCTTCTCCCCCACAGGGCTAGTGGCCATTGGGACCTGGTTTCAGACATTTAGCTGTGGCCTCGCAAAGGGGAGATGGGGAAGGGGAGGACCCCCAGGGACTATCGCTTTTGGATGATGTCCCCCTACCCCCTCCCTGCCTGGCCTCAACCTTATGTTTAATTAATTAAGCAAGCCTGTTTTTGAAACCTAAAAAAAAAAAATAAAGCAAGTAGAGCTAGACCTTAAACCTGGATCTCTGTGACACCAATCCCAGGTTCTTAACTACCAGTGGACTATGATGCTTATTACTTCATAAACTGAATTCTTTGTTTTTAAAGTATTAAATCAGTCCAATGAAATCATTTAATGACTGTCACATATTCTTATGTCAAAATCGATGTGGATTTACATTTTGAAAATATAAAACAGTCACAAATTACTCAAAATTCAGACTGACCTAACAATACCTGTCAGCATTCCTTTTATTCATAAATTGTCAAATTCCTTGTTTCTGTCTCTTCTCATCATTGTGGAAAACATACATATTTTTTTCAACACCACGTCTTTGGGAAAGGAGAGATGGAAGAAAGTGAATTTACTCTCCCTTGCAGGAAGACAAGAATCAACTAAGGTTAACACAGTGTGTGTGTGTGTGTGTGTGCATGCGAGCACACGCGCACAGGTGTGTGTTTGTAACAGGGGGCAGAATGGGATTATTTGTTACCCTTAGAAGTAAAATGGTTCTTACATGTTAACATCCAGGGGATCAGCTGGAAAAAAACTTTTAACTTTTAAATTTAAGTTTTTTAAATTTTAAATTTCAGATCACTACACCCTTCCTCAAAAATTCCAATTTAATAAGTTGGAAGATCCAGAAATGTGAATTTTTAATAAGCAACGACAGGTGATTCTACTATAGACAGTCTCCACCTGTTCTGTGTAATATAATAGCCACTGCCCATTTAAAACATGGTTCGTCTAAGTTGCAGTATACTGAATATTAAAAATTCACACTGGATTTCAAAGGCTCAGCATAAAAACATACATACAAAACATTCACAATTTTTACACTGATTACATGTTGAACTGATAATATTTTAGATGTATTAAGTTTAATAAATACATTACTAAAGTTAATTTCATGTATTTCGTTTTACTTTTCAATGTGAGTTTTTAAAATAAACTATATCCTTTTATGTTTTTATACATACTCTATTTTTATAAACTATAAAGTGTAAGTTATATATGTAGCTCATAGTGGTATTTCTATTGGACATTATACTTCTATGTGAACTTATTTTTCCTTTGGGTAACATTGTTTGACACTCTCATTCCAAGGCAAAGATAGTAAAAGAACTCTAAATTTAAACCAGAACCAAGGTGTGTATAACATAAGTTTTGGTATGTAAGATATTTTTGAATACTTCTAAATATCAGACAAATACATATGCATTGACTAAATTGCCACATGGATAAATTTCTGTATCAAATTAAGTTTTTAATTGAAAAATTTTGAAACAGTAACAAACTGTCCTTAGCTCGCATTCAATGATTATCAAAACCCACATGTGGTTGGTGCTTGCATTCAATTATGACTTCCCTTGGGCATGCCACATGTATGTATGTATGTATATCTGCATGTACAGACTGTTTAAACAATCCACTACATAGTATGATCTTCCATTCAGTGACTCATCTACAGACTAATAGAAGCATAGGTAAGAAAACTTTTCAGTTTCAGTGGATTGAGAGCCGGTCTGTGAACCAAAGTGTCGTCAGTTCGATTCCCAGTCAAGGCACATGCCTAGGTTGCGGGCCAGGCCCCATTGGAGGGCACATGAGAGGCAACCAACCACACATTGATGCTTCTCTCCCTCTCTTTCTCCCTCCCTTCTCCACTAAAAATAAATAAGGTCTTCAAAAAAGAGAAAGCCTTCCAGAGTAATCCAGTATGGTTATTTCTCCTTCCTCTCTTTCTCTAAAATTAACAAACATATCCTCAGGTGAGGATTAAAATTTTTTAAAAAAGAAACCTTCAAGGGAGCCAGTGCTCAGGGAAGATCTGAACTGTAATCAACAAATTGCTTGAGGCTCACAGTGCACAAGTCTGAGAGTCAAAAACTCCAGGGTTCCCCATTACAGGGAATCTCCCACATTTTTTTTTTTTTTTGAGTTTTACCTCCAGGAGCCCTATCAGATTTTCACAGTGAACACAGAAGAAAAAATTCCCTTGATTTCTGGCAGGAAGAGGAAAATATTTTGAAATATGCCAGAGCATTCTGTACTTTTAACGAGGCCTGGTCTCAGGAGAAACTATTTTACCAGAACTCAACCCGGCAGGTCTTATCGGGGCCTAACCCATCTGCAGGCAGGAAAATGCCAAATTTCAGTTCCCTCTTAGGTTTTCATACGAGGGAAGTAAAATACCCAATTTCAGCCCTTCCAGCCACCTTTTCACACCTAATGGGAAAAAAACAAAACAGAGAATCACTGGTGACATTCACAGGCCAAGTGTACGGGGACCTGATCATAGGACTATAGAATGCTCCCCCTCCTCACACCTTACCGTCGCATTATTAGAGACCCATTTACCGTAATTCTTTTTATTCAGTATATCATGTCTGCCTTTCAAAAAAAAACAAACTGCAAGACATAGTAAAAGACAAAAAGCATCGCATGAAGAGACCGAACAAGCATCAGAATGACAGTCAGGCATGGCAGAAATATTAGAATTATTAACATTTTATTAGAATTTATCAGACTTTCCCTTAAAAATTATGATTAATATGCTAAGAATTTTAAAGTATAGAAAACATTCAAACATAGGTGGATAATATATGTATGGAGATAATAATTCTAAGAAAGAATCAAAAGAAAATGCTAGAAATCAAAAACACTAACAATATCATTTATGAGTTCCCTGGTAGACTGGACAGGACCGAAGGAAGAATCTCTAAGCTTGAGAACTTGGCAACAGAAACTTCACAGACGCGAAACCATAGACCCAGGAAACTCAAAGAATATCAAGCAGAATAAATGCCTGAAAAACCATATTTAGATATATCATATTCAAACTTCAAAAAATCAAAGATAAAGAAAATATCTTCAAGGAAGTTAGAGGAGGAGAAAAACAACTCTACCTAAAACAAACAAACAAAAAACAAAATGAGAATTACATCGAACTTTCAGTAGAAACCATGTAAGCGTGGAGAGAGTAGAACAAAATATTTAACATTTTGAGAGAAAAGGAAACCCCACCAGTCTATAATTCTGTGCCCTGCAAAATTATCCTTCAAAAGTGAAGGAGAAATTAAGAATCAAACAAACAAAAATTGGGAGAATATGTCCCCAGGACACCTGTTAAAAAAAAAATCTTCAAAGAGAAGGAAAACAGTACAGATTAGAAACTTGAATCTACATAAAAATAAAAGCATCAGAGAATGAATAAGGTAAAATAAAGTTTTATTTTTTTTATTTTTAAAAAAATCCTCACATGAGGACATGCTTATTGATTTTAGAAAGAGGAGAAGGAAGGGGGAGAAAGAGGGAGAGAAACATTGATCGGTTGTCTCTTGCGCACGGCCAACTGGGACCAAACCCTCAACCGAGCCATGTGCCCTGACCAGGAGTCAAACCCGTGACCTATCATTTTGCGGAACAACCCCCCACTGACTGAGCCACAGTGGGCAGAGCTGGCTGTGGCCTTTTAGATACAACACCAAAAGCATGATCTATGAAAGAAATAATTGATAAGCTAGATTTCACTGAAATTTAAAACTCCTGGTCTATAGTAGACAATGACAAGAGAATGATATGACACATCACGAACAGGGAGAAAGTATTGCAAAAGACACATTTCGTAAATACTATTATCCAAAATATACAAAGAACTCTTAAAACTCAAGAATACAAAAAATTTTAAAAAACACTGTTTTTAAAAATTGGCAAAGGACAGAAATAGCCCACCAGATAATATGTGCAGATGGCAAGTGAGCATATGAAAAGATGTCCAACGTCACAGGTCATTAAAGAACTGCAAATGAAAACTCTGAGACACCGCTACACACCAACTAGAATGGCCAAAATCCAACCTATTGACGATATCAAAGGCTTGTGAGGACATATGGCAACGGGAGCTCTCATTCATTGCTGGTATGAATGCAAAATGGTACAGCCACCTTGGAAGACAGTTGTCAGCTTCTTACACAATTGCACATACATTCACCATGGGATCTGACATTCACACTCCTTGGCATTTACTCCAAGGAATTGAAAACTATGTCCACATGAAAACCTGCATGTGAATGTTTCTAGCAGCTTTATTCATAATTCCCCAAACTTGAAAGCAAGCAAGATGCCCTTTAGCAGGTGAGTGGATAAACTCAAGGCAATAGAATATTACTCAGCACTATAGAGAAATGAGCTCTCAAGTCTTGAAAAGACATAGGGGAATCTGAAATGCACACTGCTATGTGAAAGACGCCGATATGAAAAAGCTTTGCACTGTACGGTTCCAAAGATATGACTTTCTGGAAAAGGCATAACTATGGAGACAGTAGAAAGACTACTGGTTGCCAGGGGTTCGTGGGGAGGGAGTGGTGATCTGGCAGAGAGCAGAGGCTTTCAGGGCAGTGAAACTATTCTGTATGGTACCATCATGGTAGATACATGTCATTATACATCTGTCAAAATTTGTAGAATGTACACCACCAAGAGCGAGCCTCAGTGTGAACTATGGACTTTGGGTGGTGACATCATGTCAGCGAAGGTTCATGTATCGTAACAAACGCACCCTCTCATGTGGGAAGTTGATAGTAAGGGAGATGGCATGGGGCGGGGGGGGGGGGGACTCTCTCTACTTTCCACTCAATTGTGTTGTGAAACAACAATTAGTTTTAAAAACAAATTGTATTAATTAAAAAACAAACCCTGACTCTCAAAATAAAGAGCTATGTCTGGGAATACCTGTTAGTCGTGCAGCCCTACAAAATGATGAAGCGGTCAAGGTAAAAGATAGATGCCCTGTTGTGTAAAGTGGATGGAGAAAAACGGTACTTCACACCAGTTAGGAATTCCCAATGATGGAAGAGCTTGTGGGGAGGCACGGGAGGTGTTTACAGCTAATATTTTTGAGATTCTAACCAGTTTAAATGGAGACGTTAAGTAAAATGTACATAGAGGAACGGGATGTTACAGCTTACATGGTGACTTCCAGCATATTCACAGATCTGCTCCAAAAGCAAATCTATCCATTCCACAGGGACTGACTAAGTAGGAGACACAGTACAAGTGCTTTGGTAGATGTAAAGTCTTCTGACAAGAATCTTGCAAGTTAATAGAGAGATGTCACTTGTATAAAAAAAAAATATTCTTTTGTAAGTCTAAGTGTAAAGGAAAATAAAGAATGTAGTAGCAAAAGCCAGTGCTGGACAAAAATTTCTGTCTGAGAAAAAGGTAGCACAAGGGCCAAATCCTGAAAGATGAGCAAAGTCATCAGGTGGGAATGGGAGGAGAGGGAGAAGTCTACCGGAAGGAACAGAGTGAAGCAAGGAGAGTGACAAAAAGGCTCCTGTTCTGAGGACTGGAGGTTGCCCAGGGTGGAAGACATTTAAACGGAAGTGGGGAAAAGCCAGACTGGAGACCTGTAGATGGCAGTTTGGACTAGATATAGCCAACCTTGGGGAAGGAGACACCGAACAACTTTAAGCAGAAGAAGATAACCTAATTCCCACTGAGCCTTGAAAAGATCTAATCAACGGGACTTGTGGTTAGAAGAGAGAAGGGGAGTGATAAAAAAGACTATCTCCAAGGGTACCCAGGGGAATTAAATAATGTTTACTTAGAAAACAAAATGTCAGAAAACACATGTCTTGGTTACAATGTAAAAGTTACAGAGTTTATGAAATAGTAACATCAACACAGCTGCGATTCTCAGAGGAATGAATAAGGAATGAATATTTCAAAGCCTGCTAATCCAGTAACCTAGTATATTAAATCACCTTAAGTGAATTATGAGCGTTTATTCTCTGTAACAGAAAGGAAATACAATTTAAGCAATTCACCGTTTTCCAAAGTGTCTTTTGAAGGCAGCATGCTTGGTGTATCAATACACTGCACTGCTCATTCAAAGGACCTTTTTAAAATAAAGCACCACCAAGTCCTCTCAGTATGTGAACAACATTAAATTCCAGCTCTGCTTTGAGCATAATTAAGTACCCATAACACCATAAAACTTTTATTAAATTATGGTGTTGGGACTGAAATGTAAATTTGTCTTCCAATATGATGCTGGCATTTCAGCTTCTTTTTTCAGCCTGAGTGTCATTAACAGTAAAAGTTCAGGGAATAAGTAAAGCTGAAGTGCTGGGTAGAATTCAAGGTGCCACATAATCATAAGTGTTATTGAAATTATAATCTCGGGGTATTCTCTATTCCTCCTACTCTATCTACTTTCTAAATAACCACCACTGATATGGTGTACGATTATAAAAGAAATAGTAAGATGGGGTTAAACTGCAAAACACCATCTATAAATGAACTTTATCTTTTGTGATACTATGTGGAAGACATAAACGGCTTTACCTGTCAATTGTTCATGCTACAAGTTGCAAAAAATATAAATATTATAAGCAGAAGATACTCATTTAAGTTTAAAAACACAAAGAAAATGCTGCAAAGAGGATATAAATTTCTCTTAAAACACAGAGGAAGTAGACAGGTCTATTTAAGCTTTAAATAAATTGGATATGGAGATTTTATATATATATATAAATATGCAATATTTATATATAAATATTTATATATTTATTTATATAAATATTTATATATTTATATATATTTATATTTATGCAATATATATAAATATTTATATATATAAATATTGCATATTTATATATATATGCAATACAGACAGGTAGGACATGGGCAAAAATCAGGGAATTCAGCTATTTGTAGGGTATAGTTGATTATTTTGAATAAAAAAAACCGTTGAGAACTCTTTTTATTTTAGGAAAGGGAAAAGCTGCTTTTGTTTCAGAAAATTCACCTGCCCCAGCGTAAAAGGTTGTCAATGCAAATATGTTCAGGGACAACATCTGTCTAGACTACATTGTGAGCAGGCAGAAGTTTCTCTCACCTTCCCCAGACCCCCTGGAGATGTGACCCAGGGAGAATGGGAGTGGAGTTTTCCATTTTGTTTCACATTAGAGTCTCCAGAGAGGCAAAGGACTGGAAAACCATGGCCACAAATATCCAAAGCATGATTCAAGCTGATGTTCTCATAACGGAAATGCATACTCCCCCCCCCACCACCCACCACTTGCTCCAAATGATAAAATCACAGTCTCCAGGAAAATCACACCTTAAAAAAATTGTTTGTGTTGGCTGTTCTCTAGAAGTTGAGTTTTCCTGGAAAGTTAACATTCCTTGTCAGAGAAGAAATAAAAATAAATGTGCCACAGGCAAAGATGACATTTGAATTCAAACAAAAGTTTGCCTTTTGCTTCCCTGCCCCCCTCCCCCCATCAGACACTGAAGTGCTAAGAAAAACAGTCCCAATTTATCTTTCCATAAGCCCTTCAGAGCGGTTCACATATATAGCCTCTCCTAGGGAGGCTCACTTGCACACCCTTGTCAGAAAAGGAACAAATATACCATATGAAACTGTGCGTTGGTTAGAGGAAATGGATCAACAGACAGACCACAGGGGAAAAAGTGCCAGTGGCTTATTTATTGAATGATTCAATGTTTTAGACGAGGGGAGACTAAAGTGTGTCTCATGAGCTGAAACCGCCTTCCGGCTGTCGCACGTATAAACCTACAGAGCTTTATAAACATTCGTGTATAATACGTTATGTTCAGTGCCCGATGATAAGCATCTTTGCTAAACCTCGGCCAATTAGCCGCTCCCGCCTGGTTAACCCAGTGCCATCGGTGCGCCCACCTTGCCTTCACACTGGGCCTGGACGAGTGCGTCGTATTCACTACGGACAATGACGCTCAACACTCCCAAATGGAGAGCGATGCAGACAGAGTGCAGGAGGAGCCTGCAGTGTCCTGAGTTGACGTCTGAGCAGTATCACCTTCTCCCCTGTTTCCTGCAATGACCCCCGAAATACAGCTCCCTAGGGGCAGGATGGCCTGGCTCTCTCCCACTGTCCACAGTGTCACTTCTCGTTCTCCTGTTTAAATCCTGTAATGATTCTCCTTTGACCACACGGTGAAATCCGACCTCCCTACCAGAAGGTGGTTCGAGGATCGGTACCTGCTTCCCAGAGTCTCTTCTCCACAATCTCATACCCTCAAACTCCAAGTCCCAGACATGGAGGCTTCAGATTCCCCATGTCATTTCTCCTTTGTCTTCAGGTGTCTGCACTCCACTGTCCCCTTATCCTGGTACACTCTTGTCCTTCATCACACTCCCCACCCCCAACCTTTGCCTTCATGACTGGATAACTTTTACTTCCACTAACCTCCTCTGCTTACACAACAGACCGAAATAAATCGTTCAGGTTTTTTTTCTCCCATTGCAAACTAACAGTCTCTAAAGACTACCTAGCACAATATCTGGCACAATGTAGAGTCTGAAAAAAAATACTTTAATGAATAAAAAACTAAAAAAGAAGTCACCTAGCTTCTTAGCTAAATAAAATTCTCACAAACACATTAGGTATGTTGAAATCTGAACTTGAACAACCACGGCAAAATTAGGAGTAATTATCGTAGTGTCCTAGGGTTTAATAAACATTCAATAAATGTTAGTAGCTGCCAGTATTGCTTACATTGCAAAAGCACTTATGTATTAGAAAACACAATTATTTCCTTTCTACTCCAAACACATATAAATATTGTGACTTTAAAACCCGTTAAAATATAGTTTGATAAATATGCACACTTCTTGCAAAAACGGCTTTTTCTTTAATGGGAAAAAAACCTGTAAAGACCAGAGCACTATTAACAAATCATATGAGTCCAAGCTAGAATAAAAATAATAATGATCATTAAAAATAGCTCATCTATAACTCCATCTATGTAGAGACTGGGAATTTTAAGACAAAAGGCAGCAAAAAAGACTCCCAAACGCTGCATAGATAAATAATTGTAGCGGCATACATACGTGTGGGCTGTGTGTCATTTGACTAGAAGTACCCACAGGGCACTGGGTTCCCATGTTTCTATGGATCTGTGTGATAAACACTGCACATATATGGGTGATACTTGCGGGTAAGCACTATTTACTTTACAAATAAATTACCATGTAGCTTACATTGTTAGGGTCGCATGATAGCCCTATAGCTTAAAAGACTGAAATAACCATGCATTTATCTTGTCACTACAGGTGCTTACAGCGTAATTACAAGGTCAACAGTTACTATGTAATTACGTAGTTTCAACATTGTGGTTCTTAAAAAAAGTACACTTTTCTCCCAATACCTGCTGCGAATCCCTATCTCTGTTCTACCATCCTCACGTGCAAATTTTAAATAGCTTCAAGTAACATTTTTAAAGGAAACAAATCAAAGCATCGTATTAGAATAAGAGCTATCTTAGAATTATTATACAACTGCAGTGCTAAGACCTTAGACATGGTCTTAGGCTACAGTACTAAATCATAACTTAAATATAACACCCCTAAAATTTCAGTTTCTGCATTTCAGTTTTTAAGTTTATTTCTGTAGCCTGATTAGCATTGGTATCACATTGTATATAATTTTGTGATTGGTTGTGTGTGTATGTGGTGTGACTAAACCTCTTACTTGTTTCTTTTCCAATGTACGATACTGAAATCATGAGTTTCATTAAAGCCTTATAAAACCCTTCAAATTCTTTTTCCCCTTTATTCAGAGAAGCAGAAGGACATTGCTTTGATAGTCAATATTTGAACAACTCATTCCAAATTTATTATAGGTTACTATCATACAGAGAATACTAAAGATTTTTAAAATTACTTTAGCACATAAGAATGGGCTGATAGATATTCTATCAATGTTATGATTCCCTTGGATGGAGAAATGCTAAATGCTAACCCAAACAGATTTTAAAACCATAATTACTTGGTAAACAAGGGAATCATAGCCAAATAATTATTCATGAATACAGATTAAGTTCATCTAGATTTTTAAAAATTTCTCATTGAATGCTTTTATCTGTGGCAAAGCCGCTGGGCATAGCATTGAGTGGGCCTCCTTTTTTCAATATGTTCTACACAAAAAGAGCACGCTGTGTACAGGTTTTTGTCATGGGGTCTTCTTTCTCTCTTCAGTGATGAGGCACAGAGAAGTGGCCCAACACTAGTGTATGTAGATCATATTAAAAGAGGAAGCCTGTTCCCATGCAGTAATTCATTAAAAAGAAAAAAGAAAACAGAGAACATCACCACTCAATTAGTTCTCGCAACTGGGGACTTCGTAGGATGACAGTCACCAGCAAGAAACCTGCGTTCTAATGGAAGAATGGGACATGATCCTTTCCAAAGAGAACTCCCAGAAAGATTGTGAAGAACTCAAGAAAAAATAGAAAGTATTTCTATAGTTTCTAAAATAGAAGCCTCTCTCTTACCACATAGGAAAACCAAGAAGTTCACTTAAATAGGTACAGAATTACCTTCTAATACTTGCTCATAATTCATTTGCACATAAAGGGTTTCTTCTTTTCAATATTTTGAAGTTAATCTAAACATTTTTTGTAAGTCGCACATTATTAATTAAGAAAACAAAATAAGCCATTTCTAGGACACACGAGAGCTTGAGGAATGTGAGGTGTCAATGGATACCTATAATGTGATGCTCTTACGTTAACAACAAAATGATTACACGTATGCCAGGCTGAGTGGAGAGCTGGGAGGGGACCAGGATGTGGGACGGAGGTCAAGGATAATGTTACTCTCTGACCTGTGATGTTTCAATACTATTTACGGGAAGAATATTTGAATATGAATGTAATATAGAAATTAAGAATAGGAAAGAATAAAGCAAATTGTAATGAGGCATGCATACAGGGGGAAAAAAAAAGAGTATTTCTCCATTAGCCTAGAGCACAGTTTTTCACTTTAGTGGCTAGAGGTCTACAGACCCAGCTTGTTGGAAATCACAGGACAGAAAGGGAGAGAGGGCATTCTTCAGCCTGCTTAGCAGAAAGATGCACGGAGAAAAATATAAACAAGAGCATTCATGCTGACCTTGTAGTTGCTAGAAGTGAGAAAAATGTATATTATTAGTAGTGTACTGACCCGTAGGATCTAACCAAGAAATGATTCACACTGTATTTATTCCGCACTTTGAATAAGCGTGCATTTCACCAACTGCTCCCTTTCCATTTTTTGCTGGTAATTTTCAGTAAGGAAGAAGCACTGTACCTTTAAGCTTTAAATATAAAAAATGACACTGATTAACCTTTAAAATGATGCCATTTAATCAAAGCAAGTAGATCTTTAATGGGTTTTAAATGGACTAATAAATCACAAGATTTGTTTTCACCATGGAAATAAACAAAATATTTGGGGGAAAAAATCCCATTACACCTGTCAGAGTGTTTGCATATGTGAGGACAGGAAAGGGGAGAGGTGACAGAGGCCACACATGGTTACGCTCCATGTAGCTATTATTTGGAAGGTGACAACTTTGCCTTTGTCCCACCAAATTCTTCATTTGTTACCTATTTGCTCGCAAGCAAGACCAGAAGTGACTATGATGGTACATTTTCAGGAACTCCCACAAATTTTGAGAACGGGACTAAGAAATGTAGTTGAGCATCCTGTTGAAAAAAATTAATCTTCCACTCTATAGGAAGATGATCAGAGGAGTTGCATACGCCTGACTCTCCCCACTCATCCCCCTGCCATTCCTAACTCTCCTCAGGCGTCAATGAAGAGTAGAGCTACCGGCGGTCACAGAAAGTGCAGAGCGCCTTGGGAAGGCGCCAGGGCAGGGCTGCAGGGCGGAGGAGACGGGCGGGGATAGAGAGAAGCTACACCTACGGAAGGGAATAAAAGAAGGGGATAAAAACCATCAGGCTGGATACAGAAAGGAATGAGCTCTCCAGGCAACCCTTAATGGCAGCCACCATTTTCAAGCATTTATAATGTACTAGGTACTAAACGGAGGATTTTATAGGCATGATCGCATTTAATCCACATAACTAAGTAAGGGTTAGATAATGAAGGTTCCAATTTTACAGGTGAGAACACTGAAGAACAGAGAGGTAATAAAAGTTGCCCAAGGTCACACAACTAGTAAGTCAGGATTTATGCGCAGGATAATGCTGTTCTGGAGTATTCCTAGGCCAATCCTTCCCCATCAAACAAGTCTATATTCATACGACCCTTCTCTGCAGTCAGAGAGTGTGCACTCTCCCTCCTCCTCGTCAAAGGGAGCTTTCCACTTGCGCTGTTGATTACATGGCACCCAGGAACAAGCTTCCAGGTGCCCCTTTGCCTCTGGGTCCAACCTTTCCCATCCCCATGTCTTCTTCACTGTCAGTCTCTAAAACTGCTCAAACCCGACCCCTCCAACCCCATTTCTTGAGCTCTGTACTTGCTCTGAACATTACGTCTTTGCGCTGGGCTACCTGTCTGTACGTGGTTTTGCTCACGTCCTCTCTTGCCTCTGAATAGACCTCTGCCCTGCCATGCCAGGAACTGCCCCTGCTGAAGTCACCAATATTCCACTAATGGACCGGCTAGATGGACACTTTTCAGCACTCATCCTACCGTGACCTGAGGCTTCTGGCTCTAATGACCACTCGCTGAAACACTTGTCTTCTAACTACCAGCCTGCCTGTTCTCCATTCCTTAGCAGACAACAGTGGCTCTCCATTAAATGCCGCAGAAATGTTGGTGGTACTGAGTTCCATCTTTGGTCTTTCCTTTTGGCTACCTCTGCAAGCTCACAATCTCTTACAAGGTCAAACGGCATTGTGCACACAGGTGAGTCCTTTACCTACAATGCCACCCCATATTTCTCAGCTGGATGCCAGAGCTGTAGACCCCACTGGGCATTAGACAGAATGACCTTGTGGGATCTACATAACCTTGAACTCATCATGGTCAAGGGTGAGCTCAGTGTTGGGAGCCCTCTTCTCCACCCCGTAGTCACTTTTCGCCTGCATTCCATTCACACAAGCCCAAATCCCAGAACTCATACTGGACACCTCAGTCTCCATGACAGCCTTTATTCCTCCTCAATGGCTCCTCGATTTCTAAATCCTCTCCAATAAACCATCTCACTGTGTTATCACTCAGGCTCCTGCCACTCTTTCCTGGGCCAAGGACATGGCCTAGGTCCTCTGTCTCCAGTCCCATACCTGCCCCTTTTAATCGCTGTCCTTAGAACAGCATTTCTGAACCATGAATCAGACCACACTTTCCATCTACAAAAACCCTTCCCAATTTCCTCAGCTGGTCTGGGTCATATTTGGCCACTGTCATTCCTCTCAGCTCCATCTCCTACCCCACACATCTTCATCACCGTATCTCCAGCACAGCCAGCAGAATGTTCTGAGCATGCTTTAAGTTCTCGCATCTCTGGGTATTTGCATACTTAGGTGTTAGGGTTTTTTTTTTTTGGGGGGGGGTTATTTTTGTTTGTCTTGTTTGGTTTTTACCTTGAATGCACTTTTCTTTGTCAGGCAAGCACATATTTTCTCTTCAATATCTCATACAGACAAGAATCACTTCTTAGATGTGGTGCATATACATAATAGAACACTACTCAGCCATGAAAAATGATATCTTGCCATTGGCAACAACATGGATGAACCCGGAGGACATTATAATAAGTGAAATAAGAGAAAGAAAAATACCATGTGATTTCACTCATATGTAGAATCTAAAAAATAAAATAAATGAACTAACAACACAGAAACAAACTCAATACGGAAAACAAGCTGATGGTTGCCAGGTGGGAAGGGCGATGGGTGATAAAGGTGAAGCAGATTACGGAGTACAAATTGCTGGTTATAAAAATAGCCATGAGGATGCAAAGTACTCACAGGCATTATAGCCAATAATATTATAATAAGTAGGTATGATACCAGGTGAGTACCAGACTTGCTGGGTGATCACTTGGTACGGTATATAAATGCCTCATTACTATATTGTACACCTAAAACTAACATAATATTGTACTTCAACTATAATTTAAAAAGTAATTTAAAAATAATTACATTCTTCTTGAAAGAGCTTCTGATCTTTCAGAGAAAGAGAGATAGGCACTCTGCCCACCCCCGGCCCGAATGCCCATGCAAATCACGTTAAGTCTCTAGCATTGCACTTCATACTGTAATCTCCTCTTAGCCTAAGCCACCTACTGCACTAGACTCTGAAACCAAAAGCTACTTTTTAAATCATTTAGATATTTCCAATACCTGGCACAGGGTCTACCACACAGTAGATGCTTAGTAAATAAATGATTGTTGAACTCATCTTCACAGTTGATGGACAAGGGTCTTCGGGTTTAAGGTCAAGCAAAAATACAAGTGACCCCAATTATTTTGAAAATAATCAGTATGCCTTAGAAGTAATTTAGCAATAGAGCGAGGAGATTTATTTTGGAGATCAATAAATTGGAAGTCAGCTCTGGCCAGTGTGGTTCAGTTGATTGGGCATCGTCCCACAAACCAAAAGGTCACAGGTTCAATTCCTCTGTCAGGGGGGCATGCAAGAGGCAACTGATCAATGTTTTTCTTTCAGATCGATGTTTCTCTCCCTCTCTCTCTCCCTCTACTCCTCTCACTCTGGGATCAATAAAAGGGAAAAAAAAAACAAAACAACTTTCTCTTCCCACATCATGGTTCATTTTAGAAAAAAAAAGAAATATATATCGGAAGTCAGAAACGTGTAGTTCCAGAGCCTGTGGTATTCCTGGGCCACTGCATGTCCCTGGACAAATCTCCATCTTTGCAATGTCTAAGCATTCCACCTGCACTGCGGGGTGAACAGTATGATCTCCACAATCCCTCTAGCTTTCAAGTATCTATTCTGTTGTATGAAGTCACACCTGACCACACAAGGCCGACTCCAAGGAAAGGATATAACCCCACACCCCAAGGTCCTGTTTGTTGTAAATAACCAGAGATGCATGTGGAGGCAGATGACAACAAATTACTTCAAACCACCTTCCCAAAAGTACATATATAATTGAATCTTTTGTATGTAGCTGTAAAAAATCTCCACAAAAACTGCCTTGAAAAACAGTCATTTGGCTAGGAAATGGATGTCAGAGATGCATCAAAGGCATCTCTTGATTCCCTCACATTCAAATCAAGTACACAGTCCAATTATCATTCGTGGTTCTAAGTTTCCCCCACAAAATATCAAATTTGTCTTTGATTCCACAGATCCTGAATATTTATATGCCTTTCAAGTCAGTGTGGTTTACTGAGGAACGAACATAGCTCAGTCACAACTATTAAATATTAAGTATTTTGCTACAAAGGCAGATACAGGTACACAGCTGTGTGATCACAGCCTCTGGAGATACAAACATGTTGCTTTTCCTCCTGTTTGGTTGCAAATGAGAAAAACACTGTGGTAAAAGAAAAGTTGCCTAAGTAACATGGTGAGCTAGAACGTGGTGTTAAAATGAAATGCGTTTGAAGTTGCATATTGCATCCAAAGAAATACTACTGTAATTTGCAGTGATTAATGTTAATGTCAAAATATTAAAGAAAGCAATAATGATTTGTATCTTTATCTAATGGGCTACCCTTTCTTTGATCTCTTATTCCCTTTGATCAATGAAATTAACGGGCAATAAATTTCAAATCAATAAAAAGGAATTCGTCTTCTCCCAGCACAAGGGCTGGCCGGTGAGAATAAGTGCCACACAAGGTCAGAGAGACAAACGCTAAAGCTGGTGTTAAAAGGGGATCAGATAATTTTATGACTGTTAATAATATTTGTCTTGCTGCAAGCTCATGGGCAGATAAGAAGAATCCAGTCATCCTTCTGGGTTCAGACTAATTACCTTCTGGGTCACAAAGATGCTGCTGGGCCAGAGCACAGCATGGGCCACTGATGCACTTTGGGGGAGCAAGTGGGGTGGGCTTTGCTTCCGTTTCTGTGTAGAGTGAGGTCAGTTAAAGACCTTTAAGAAGCTCTAAGATCTGAAAATATTATGGTACTTCCTCCTTTGTTTATAAATTTTTAAAAAAGAAAAGGAAAAATATTAAACCACAAAACACATAATTTCATGCATGTGCTGAAATTAAAATGGATTTTTCCCAGACTCCAGAGGTTGAAAAGGTCAAGACGGGTTGTTTTTTTTTCCTGTTTGTTTGTTTTGAGTTTCTGTTGTTGTTTTCAGCTGAGTTTGCCTATTAGGTCATTGGAACTTGGTGGCCAGAGTGAAGACAAGAAAATCAGTATACGTGCGGTTCTCTTACTCAAGTCCAAAGTAACAGGATCTGTTGCAGGAACTCTGCTCCCCACCGCGCTGGTGGTGGTTGTGGATGTTTGAGACCTTCAGTGAGGCTGGCTGCATAAATGATGGCCCGTTGTGGGTACATTCCCAACCAGAGGCATTCCTTCAGATATCCCCAATGTGTTTTTTCCACACCTCTAACGAGACCCATATCTTCACTGCTATTAGTGATTAGTGCCAGGCCAATGCTGAATACACCCAGAGAGTGCTTTCAGTAAAGGCTGTGTTATCACGGCTTCAATGCCAGTCGCTGAGGACATGCACAGTGTTTACATGCTGCACTAGCCACATGGGTGGGGTTCTTTGTTTACAGTGTTCTGCCTCCCTTTTACCAAATGCCTGGTGTGTCATGCAAAAGAAAATGCATCTGACTGATGTCTAATAACCTAACAGTTGCTGAACGCTGACCAACACATGGCTAAATCATTCCACGCACAGCTCTCAACAGCAGGAAATCATGATTCTCCTAATAGACTTGCAATATACAGACGCAATTTATGTTCATAAAACGGCAGGGGTATGGCTCTGGTTGGCTTTGGTGTGAGAAAATTCATGATCATCAATAATTTATTTCAAAGAGTCATTAAAGTTAGATGTATTTATAGCCTTCTAACTATAGTAATGCCAGATTAGTAACCAGCAGTGGGGGAAATGTCACTCATATAATTTTTAGCATTTAATAAAATATATTGTATAGAAATCTAGTTTTCCTTTTGCATGGCAGCTCATTTAGTCCTCTACAAGGAAAAGTAATTGTTGGAAAAAATGAATTTTCCGGAGCCAGATTAAGATAGGAGGGTTATTAGGCATAAATAAATATTTAAGGTCTCAAACACAGTTAGGTGTCAACAAGGGTTTGTTCGCACAGAAACTCTGGCAACTCGGCTCTGTTCTATCAGCTCTTTTATGGGCTTCTGTGTTCCTGACCCTGACATGACACGTTGATTGCTGTGTGCTACTCCAGTTCAGTGGTCAGACTACGAGGTCATGCATCTGACCTGGAGACTTCATCTATGGCCATCGGCCAGCCCGCTCCTAGGTTATGTAGCTTACTACCTTCAGCTTCAAAATTTATGTCAAGGCTTATCTACTTCAAGAACCATTCATATTTCCTTGTTGAGACAGAGGAAAGGTCTGGTATGGTAACATAAATCAGGGATGCTCAGTATTTAAAGCCATAAGAATACTTCAGATCACCAAAGTAGTGCGTTCGAGAAAGAGCAGTACAGGAGGGATGAAAGGTCATGAGTATGGGCAGTTCTTGGAAAGTTCAGCCGTAGAGCAGATAAACGGGGTGTATGATGAAGAGAATTGTGTGTGTGTGCTTTTTTAATATAGGGAAAATAACAGTATGTTTGCCAGTTTGAAAATACTTGTGGATGAACGAGTGGATCCTGTGAGCCCCATTTCTGCTGCCAGAGAGAAGGCCTTTTTATTTTTTATTTTATTTTTTTGCAGATGGATGAACTCCTGTTGTAAATAGCAGAAGCAGAAGATTATGAGAGTCTCAGCCTGGGAACTGAGTTCCAGAAGAGGTGCAGAAAGCCACCACGCCTTCGAACACGGCTCCCCACAGGGTGACCCTTGGTGAAGCACGAACTGAGGAGGTGACCGCTTGGGCTTTTCTTCTTTCTTTCAGGGGAACGACAGATTCACTTCTGTACCCAGCAAAGTCGTCTCTGACCTTTAGTCATTTTGGTTACACGTATGCTTGTAACTTCGGAGAGGTAAGTCTTTTGAGCGAAACCAATGCCAACCCTGATGTCAAGCTTCATGAGTCATAGGTGCACAGGTGGTTTTAGTGGCCGCAACCTTCTCTTTTGTAATTAACATTGCATCCGCCGTCCATTCTCTTCCCACTTGCTACCCCGGCCAGAAAGGAAAACAAAATCTTTACACAGCTACCCGACTGTGTGAGGCAGCCTTCACACTGGTCTTGACTGAACAAACGTTACTCTGGGTACTGTGGCTGGGACCACAGGTGCATAACCTACAAACTATACCGGTGACTGCAGAGCAGGGATGATCTGAGGTTCCTAGTGGTGTCTCTTCAAGGACGCCCTGACGACACCTAAAATTTGAGCCCTGGATAGGGAGCCCAAGGTACGCTACCCAACGTTCTGCCCAGTGCAGGGGCCCCCTCCAGCATCCCTTGCATTTTGCCAGTCTGTCTAGAGATAGCAGCTTACTCTCATAGAAACACCAACATGCAGTATTTAAAAACAGCTCTGAATATTTTAAAGTTGTAATTTAGATTAGTATATAATTTCTCTCCCTGGAAGGCTCCTAGTTTGATTCCATGAAAACATATAGACTTAGCATCTTCCACCCATAGTATCGGGATGTGGGCACCAAGTTCTCTTTAGCGCTTTCATTTTCACGTGCTCCATATGTCCCTTGCTCCTATGCCTGTGCGTCACGTGGCAAGGATGTCAGATGCTTTATCACCTGTCACCTCATCATGTTTACAGTTTTTACGGAATTTCTTTGCAGCCAGATTTGGGCTTCAATCCACAGACCAAAGAGACAAAACGTCAATGTCAAATAAAGGCCGAGTATGTTAACTCCAAGGAGATGCCAAGCCGTTTCCCTGAAAGAAAGTCTCATCACTTAGTTTACATTCTCCGTGCTCTCTAAAAGCGAAATGGTAAGGGTTAGGTTGAAAGAGTAGAACTATCCGAGGTGTAGGTGACAAGATAGTGGTCGTGACCACCACCTGCCCTCAAGCCCAGTGCTGGGGGGATGGCTTTTCTCTCTCATTTAAGGACAATCTAGCCCAACCTCATGACGCTTCTAGTCCCTCTCAGATAATAAAAGTTCTTAAGGGACTTTTAGTTAACAAAAATGTTCCTCTTCAATAACTAAAAAGGCCCGTGTAAGATGCTCGTTAGAACTTTCAAGGTCACTTAAAGTTAAAATGTCACTTCTCCCCAACCTTGGAGGACCTGGGTCCATCAGACTCTTAAGGCCTGAGGAGAGAGGCCCCTCTGTGACCCCTTCTCAAGACCCTGCAACTCTCTCCAAGAGACTTCACCCTCCATTTCCAGGTCCACTTCAGCCCCTCTAGCCTCTTGGATAGGAAGGATTAAGGTGGGGAGGGGGGCAAAACCAGTTCTCAGACACCTCTTCTGCAGGTTTTGCTTGGATGGGCTAAGATCTTATGTTAAAGTGGGAGTCACTGGGGCCTAAAATGGAAAGAGGACTGGCAGAGCTCCATTGTAACTTCCTGTGAACAGTTACAAGCTGACAATAACTAGCCATGAAGCTATTAAAAATTTTTCTGATTTTTAAATATATTTGAAAAAGTGTGCAAATGAAGACCTTAAAAACGAGAAGTTCCAAATCATAAAACCTAGAGAAAACAATAGTAATATGTACAAAAGATTTAGGGGTCCCGAGATCAGTCAAGAAAATTTTTCTCCTGAAATGATCAGCGAAGTGCCTCAAGAAATCAAATTATTGTAACACAGCTTAACACTCACAGAGCAATGGTATTGAAGTGTCGCTTTCTACAGAGAGGAAAAGAGCCAAGTTTGTGAAGGGATTCGCTAAAATCTTCTTCAATTTGCAATGCAAAATGTCCTCACAGGAACTGAAGAAACCAATAAATCTCTCTCTATATTCATTACATGCCTAATTTTTTTAAAATAGGAAACTAAGGATTCAAAAAATCAGTGTGGGAGGGTCTGCCAGTCGTCACTTAACATCTTTATTAATGGTCCAGACTGGAGAAATAAACAGCAAGTTAATTAAACCTACAGGTAGTACCACCTCGGTATGAGGGGCCGAGACCGATGAGCCACGAGCAAGATGGTTGTGGAGGGTTACGCATAGAGGAGCAAATTAACAAGAATTCGAGAAAGTGCATCTGTTTAACAGGGCAAGGGCCTTGGAAAATGGGACAGCTAAAAGCAAATCCAAGTGATTATGCAGACAATTAAATAAATCCTAGATTCAGTGCCTCAGAAAATAATCACCACCACCATTCGGCCTTCCCACTCAGAGACATAAAGCAGTAATAGGAAGGGAAGAAAACTTCATAAAAAAAAAAAGACCTTAATGTCAGGGAAAAATAGTTTATATCTAAATGGAATACAAGAACTCAAAACAAGGATGTCTTATTGATGTAAATTGAGAATGCATGAGAGAACTTTGAGAGGAAATTAATCCTACATTTTGAAATGCGATAATGTTATTGGTCTGCACAATATAAAAACTAAGGTTTTGAAGAATATAGCTTGTTTGTAAGTAACCTATCTCGGAAATGCTTAACGATGACTCAAAAATGCAAGTGAGTCACAGTGAAGAAGAAGTATAGCCTGAAAACAGCCCGGTCCCCACGTTCCTGTTGAGCTCCATCTCTTTTGGAGCTCAGGGGCGTGATCCTTAAAACAAACCTCCAAGCTGAGCCCTGCCTGTGGGTCCTTGTACTTGGTCCTCCGTGGACCTAAACCCTCTTCCTCCCACATTTCCCCCTGGCTGGTGCCGGGCTGTGAGTTCCCTCCTCAGAGAGCCTTCTCAGATCATCTTACCTAAAGCTGACCTTCCTAAATGTCAGTAAATACCTCCTTTTCACCCTGTTGAAGTTTCTTTGCAGGACTGAGCACTATCTAAAACTCTCCTAGACTCTATTCATCATTTGTTTACTCACTACTTCCTGTGTCTCCTCTCCCTCTCCTTGAACGGAGGCTCTGCGAAGGCAATCTTTTTATCTCCTCTACTACGCTGTCCTCACCTTGGGGGATAGCCCTCGGCATTCGCATTCGTTGGCTTTCCACCTAAACTTTGAACAGATGAATGTATGTACCCCGGCTGATAAGTTACAAGATTGGAAAAAAAAAAGAGTAGAAGAAATTAGATGTAACAGAGAAAATGTCTAACAGAGAGGAATCTGAATTTAGATTAAAGTTTGAAATAAGCAGATGCATTAGCACAAATTCTTCAGGGCAGTTACACTTGCCAACTCTGTAATTATACTTTTGGTCATATTAGGCTTCAAATTATGACATTTCAAAGACCACTTATCTAATAGCATCAAACCAATGCTTATGTTTACTCATGAAAATTCATATGAAGTTAACTACGATGTGGTTACTTCCCATTTTCTTTTTTTTTCCAATAGAGTGGAATTAGTATGTGCAGCCTAATGAAACATGCTGCAGTTAAAGAACTACTGTGCACAGTAATATCTCCGGGTGTATATGTTTCAAATAAAGTAGAGTTTGTGATGAAACTTCAGGAATGGAAAGAATGAAAAGCAAAATTAAATTGCTGTTAGATTTCAAATTGCAGCTGGGTACCGAAACACAAAGTCGATCTATGAAAAATTGATAGTTTAATATACTCCCAACCATCCTAAAGCCTTGTGATATGTATGTAAGGTTTGTTGTATATTCATAAGGAAATATAACTTGGTCCTCGAACCAAGAAATATAAAAACACTTTCATTTATAACAGAAAGTCACCAGCACAAAGATTTTTAACCTACTTCAGAAGACCTCTCTGCTTTTTTGAGGAGAAATGTTCAGAGTCTGAGGAGAAAGTACTAATTCCTACTGCAGCAATGGGTCCCTGTCACGTTAAGATGCGACCAGAGTCGTCAACCTCAAATCAAGTGAAGTCGAGTAAGTGGCCAGCCCATGGCTCTCAGCTTCAAAGAGACTCAGAACACATCACCACAGTTAACCAGTCTCCTGGAGCAACTCCTGGAGAAAAATAATAATAATTCACACTCATTTTTTCTAAAATACTACTTAAAAATTTATCACCTTTTCTTCTTTACTGTCCAAGGAAATAATAATAATTCAAACTCATTTTTTTCTAAAATACTACTTAAAAATTTACCACCTTTTCTTCTTTACTGTCCGAGGAAGGAATTCAGTGATGGGACATTGATTCAGGATAATCTAATTAACCAACATCACCCCAATAAAGTCAATAAAAATTAATGATAATAAAAAATCCAGGATGATCTATTGTGAAATCACCGAAATCCAACATACCTAAGTGAAATGAACCTCTGAAAGGATGAACAAGTTTTTGCTGCTGAACTCTCAAGCTTGCAGGTTTTCCATAGATTCGGGGCCATTATAGCTGTTTGGGGAGTAGGAAACCACAGAGAAATATACAATGTGATTTTCCTATTTCCTAATATACTCAAGAATTACCAGGGGTTTTTTTCCATGGAGTTCAGAGCAGATTTCCCTCTCTTTCCTGTACCATTCACCCCGACCCACTCACAATGTACCTAACTCCAAAATAACAATTTATCAAGGGACTACACTTTTAGACAAAGGCAAATATCTAGTTTTGTGATCTTGATAGTTTAGGAAGGTTAAGGTATATTCAGAAAAAAATGTGCACATTGATGTAATGAATACATGTGAAAAATGGTTCATCCAAATGATTTTCCTCGTTTCTTTGTTTTTTGCATCTTTTTTTAAAGTGGGAAAAATCACTGTAAAACCTGTAAGTCTTACGACACAATATAAGAATTCAGCATTGCAGTATCATTTATCACGCCTAAAGAATCTGAACTCCATACCCCACCTCCCAAAATATTTATTGAGTTACAAATGCTGAATGACAGACAGGTGTTTGCAGTGTGACTGCTTGTATTTGCTAAAAATAAAAATGCCTCCCCTAACGAGTATTTATGCTATCCAGAAGAATATGGTTAAATTGCCTATGTTCATATGCCCACCTTCCTTTACCGGATACAATTAAAAAGTTACATTGTAACCTCTTCTCAGTATTAGGAACAAAAAGTTTGTAATATACACTCACATAAAAGACAGGAAGAGAAGCTATAAAATCACTGTAAAATAAATTAGAACTGACTAGTTGGCTTTCACTTTTTAAACTACACCTGTAATGAAAAAAAAAAAATCAAGTCAAACTGGAAACAAAGATTTCAGAGGCAATCTTCAGTGTTAAAGACAACAATGAGCTTGTTGTCTCTCATTAATTAACTTTATAACTAAGGAAGACGTACATAAGCACCAACATGATACCCAAATCTACAGCTTGAAAGATGGGGTTCAAATGCATGAAAACTGAACTGGGGCCAAACTGCTTTATTCTATTCACCTGGCCCCATAAATCAAGTGGAAGAATATCTGTACATCAGCAATGTTGTATATTACTTTCATTTCACTGTACTGACTGCATTATTTCATGAAGTGAAATTTCTCCACAAAAAAAGCAAGAATAAAGAGATGTGAATTATATATGGGCTTCCCATCATGATATGCTGTAAACTATTGACTTTAAGTTTACTGCTGTTCCTGCAGATATTACTAATCCACATTCTATTCCTTTGATCTAACACTCATCAGTCTAGCATGTGACATCGAGAAAATTATTCCAGCCTATGTACCTTCTGCCTTTAACTTCTGTCTCTCACTGGAGTTTCCCCGTTGCCCTCCCTCGATCAACATCCTTGGTATTGCTTCCAATAATTATACATCAATTTTGCAGCGGAAAAATAAAGTAACCCAGGTGAGACTATTATCTGTAGGAGCCTTGTATTCACCACAGAGAAACTTTAAAAATAAATAAATAAATATAGGATGGTTGGATAGAAAAGTGACCAAATCCTTTAGCTGAGTTAGAAGTAAAATATGTAAATAGCTCTGTAATACCCCGATTTGTACAGCTCTTAAATGCAAAGAAGAACCCCCAGAATATGGTAATCGCGGGTTCGGCGCAGACGGAAACTGCCGCCTGGGGCGCGGTTAGAAGGGAGAGGAGAGCAATCCACGCGGCTTTTCATTGCCTGACTCCTGCACAGACGTGTCAGGATAGTTTTCTTGGCCGAGTGTTTATTAAAGACCCTCAGCCGGTGTGCTCATAAACAATTTCAGAACCCACACACTACGATATTCATAGCTGTGTTCAAGGAGTGACCTTCCAAGCTGACTTTACTAAGAGCTGTAAAAAGTGCTAGCCAATAAAATACAAGGGCATTTAGCTGATTTCCAAGATTTTACTTTCCAGGCTTCTCACCCCCTTCAAAAGAGCCCCCCACCAATGATTGGAACTGTTTTCTGATCTATACATGAAAATACAGAAACCCCAAAATGAAGCAAATATATATATATATATATATATATATATATATATATATATATTCCACTGACTCCTAAGGCCAGGTTTAAAAATTATGCCACTAAGCATCTCCATTGTGGCTTATTATTTTGTTCAGTGATATGCATAGAGTTTTTTGGTGGTTCTGCCCTTGAGTATGTATTCTACAAAAGCTCATAAATTTCTCGAAATTAGCCACACCTGCATCTTACAATATTCCCAGAATGTGAATACTATTGTACTTATTCACTTAAAATGAATATCCTTGTCTCGATTCTCTGTGGAATTCTGACAAAACATCGACTTGAGTGTCCGCGCACCTAGGTCTCTGAGTCCGGGAGCCGCGGCTCTCTGTCTTCTCGCTAGGGCAAAGGCGAGTCAGAAAGTGCCCTGCCCCTGCCGCTCACAGCCTGAACCTGTGAGATGAACCTGCGCGGAGGCCACAGGTCATTTTAGCAGGAGGAAAAACTGAGCAATTAACAGGGCTTTCAAAGAATTCGCAATGTACAACAGAATAAAAGGAGGGAAAAACCTTTCCAGTCCTAGCAGCCTAACAAGCCATTTGTTTTATGCCTGATGAAACATACATCTATCTATCTATCTATAAAGTTGTACTATTTAAGAATAAACTACTGACTCAAGCACTGAGATAAGTGCAAGTTTACAAACGTAAGCAATGTTGGGTGGGAATTCAGCATTGCCCTTTCTCAAAAAAAGCCAAAAAAATCTAGATTTTTTAAAATGTGAAACTTCTAACATTAAAATTCCCTCTACCTTTGGCTCAGATGAAAGCCGGCCTAAACTGGGTATTAAATGGAAAAGCAAACACTCTGGTACTTCCCATGAATGTTGACGAGAGGCAGGTATCTTGGGTGCTGGACGTAGCCCCTCTTCTGGAGGACGAGCCTCTTGGAAGAGTGTGCCCCTTGTCTGGGTCTCATGCTTGCCATACTCAAAGTGAAGCTTTTATCAGTTTCTCAGTGCATTTCTGCAGACTAGCACCTCAGAAGACCGGGACCACCTTCAAAAACCCCATGTTACCAGGCCCCATTCCAGCTCCATAGAAGTAAACTTGCCAGAGGGGGTGCTAAGGAAGCTCCTTGGGCCAAGCCTGCATGCGGTCAGTCGCAGGACAAGAGGACCTGGACCAGGGCTCTCCAGCTCTAACACGCAGTAACAATCCAAGGGCCCCCGCAGGAAGCCATGTCCTGTGCAACAGGAATGAGGGGGTGAGGCGTGGGAAAGGAGGCCTGGCCGGCACCAGCAAGGCTTAAAGTAGGGCAGGTTTGCCACAGTACAAAGACTGTGCCTCCCTTTCCCTCTCAGGGCTCTACCACCCCCTGCTGGTACTACCCAGAATGTTTCACCTCCCTGCCCCGTTCCTGTTGCTGTAGACACAGAAGCCAGGAGCAGCAGCAAAGATGCAAACAGAGCTGGATCCTAAGAGCAGGGAAGCGAGGGGAAAAGGTCGGAAGAAAGACAAGCACATCAGAGTTAAGAGGGTAACAACGAAGCTGCACAGGACAGAGTCCACAAGCACACTGTCTGCGGGGGCTGGGAACCAGAAATGAGGCTGGGTGAGCGCAGGGGAGAGGGAGCATGTGGCCCATGTCGGACCATCATCGGCCGGCGGCAGTTACGTGGGAATGAGTCAGGGCTGCCGTTTCAGCAATGCTTGCAAAAAGAGTCAATGATTTAGATGTATTTTATTTGCAGTTCCTAATATTTAAGTGTTTATAACTAATTAACATAAAAATGTAAAACCCCACTAATCAAACCAGCCTCCATCCCTCATCTGCCACCCAGGAGCTATGTGGATCGTGAGAAGGTGACCATGAAGAAAGAAAGAAGAAAATGTCTGAAAAAATACATGAAAGAAAATGTCTACTTGCTACATGTATTCACCATATATAATCATACATCTTATTTGATAGATCTACTATAATGAGTTCTTACACATTTGTAACAAAAATGCAAACATCTGCCTATAAAAACTGGCGAAAAATTAGAAAAAAATAGTAATGAAAGGTACTTGAATCAACTACCACATTTTTTCACTTAGATTGACCAAGAATAAAGCCATGATAAAACACATTATTGGTGAAGGTATAGGCAAATCAACAGAAAATATGGTATGCTTGTGGAGAGAATTTTTATGATATATATCAAAATATATAACGTGTATGTATACTGTTACATTAATTAATTCTAATACTAGAAATTTATTTTAAGAAAACAATTAAATAATTGTCTAAAATACATGAATAAGAATCTTTATTTTAATGCACTAGTAAAAAATAGGAAACAATTTAAATGTCATTAGTAAAATAAATAGTATATTTAGCCTATGATATTATTATATCACCATCATAAATTATATTACTCTATATTCATGGCCATAATGGTAAATTTTTATAATCAAAAGGGCAAAAAAATTAAAATATAATTTTATATTTTTATAACACATGGTATCATTTTGGTAAAATTTTATATGCCATAAATAAAAAGCTATCTGGGTCAATACACAACACATTATTAACACTGGCAATTTTTGGATGTAAGACTTTGGAGGATATTTATATTCTCCTTTATATGTTCTAAATCATTTAAATCAAATTTATATGGCCATGCATTATAATCAGGAAAAAAAAAATATATTCTTAGCTTGAATTTTATTTCAAAAGTAAATGCTTTTTTCTTAAAAACAAGCTCAAGGTTACCTATGCCAAAAACATAGTTTTTCTAGCTAGCTTTTAATACCACTTTTTTAAAAGCAAGCAGGATTATCTATATGAAAGAAACCTAATTTTGCATCCAATGTAAGTGCTAATAGACAAACCCTTCCAGGGCTTCACTGAGTGAGAGCATATTTGACGTCAAAGAGAGACATCATCGCTCTCTAGCTGGGTGAACTGGACCGAGCCAGAGACATTTCCTAGACATCATTTGCTAAATTAGCATCAAATGAGAACTTTGAATACGATGATCCCTGAAGGCATTTGTACGTCAGAAAAGTACTCTCCAAACCTGATGATATGAAATAACACCTTAGTAATTCACATCCCCTCAAAATGTCCCCCAACCCCTGTCTGAATACAGCTCTAGATTATATTGGATAAAGTCATACTTCAAAATTTCTAAGCGAAGCTATGGAAATGTGAAACTTTTCCAGAAGTTCTTGAAGGGACCCTTAAGAACTCAACAGCACAGACATTCCGACTTTGGTGTTCACGTTCCAGGGACAAAGGTTGGTAAGTGATGGCTAATCTGCTGCTTTCCGAGGTCTTTGGTAGGATCGTAAATATAACCACACCAACACAAAAATGTTCACTAATCAGAAAAAAAACCCACAATGGGTTCTGCTTCAAGTAGCTCATTCACTGCGTTACTACCATTCTTCAAAAATCCTGGTTAAAACTGTTAAGACCATGGCTTGTACATTAGGCTTGAAGGCATTTTATGTGCATTTTAACAAAAGTGGAAGCTTTTCACCTACACACATCTGTAGGTCAAAACACATGCATTTCAGGACACCCCCTTTTCTCATATCAAATACAGCACTCAAGTCATAGCTCCAAAAGTCTACAGTGGGCACTGGGAATCAGAAGAAAACGATCAGGTGTCTGTGTATACAAAGACTCTAGCTGCTTCGGGAGGCACAGGAAGGGTGTGGAGTTGAGGAGGGCAGATTTAACATGGAAACAGGCCAGAAGTCATAAACCCATTACCATACTTTGGCCAGTAGAATAAAACTGCTAGTATAAGAGTGATGATAAATAACAAATGACACTCAGCTTCAAAGTCAGAAAGACAGAAAGGAAGGGCGGATACCGGGCATACCTCGAGAACATAAGCTGGCTAAAGGAGAAAACTGCGACTCAGCTCAGCCAACCGTCCTTACGTGGGAATGGAAAGGCTAAGCCCTGTGTTGCCAATACTTCTTTTTATTTATTCTTTTCATCAGAAGCTGCAAATTTAAGTTCTATCCAAATCTACGTGGTTTTTTGTTTAAATTGAGATAGAACTGACCTAAAACATTATATGAGTTTCAGGTGTGTAACATAATGATTTGATATCCGTATATATTGTGAATTGATCACTACAATGAGTCTAGTTAAAATCAGTCATCTCCCATAGTTACAATTTTTTCCCTTGTGATGAGAACTTTCGAGGTCTACTCTCCTAACAACCTTCAAAAACACAATACAGTGTTATTTCTACTTGATTCTCAGATATTAGCAAACTTTTTTGTTTTTGTAATCTTATACGCACCAAGACTGCATTGGACAAAACAAAACAGGGCTTTGGGCCAGATTTGGTCCGGGGCCCACCTGTGTGCAACCAGTAACTCAGGTACAGAATACACAATCGGGTGGGAAAAGATATTCAAACCAGTGCTCAAAGAATTTTCAAACATGCCTACCAGCTGGTTTGGTTTCCTGGACAAGACGATAACTGGAGAGAAAGGAAGAACAGAAATGATAGAAATGAAGGAAATTTAGAGAGAAAAATGATAGTAACCAAAGGTGTATCAACATGAAAGCCTTTGTCTTTTTCTCTTTATTTTTTTAGTAGAGAGATTCGCCTGGGTTGAAGGACTGGCTATGGGACAGGTGAGGAGTAGTAGGAGGCAGAAATCTAATTGAAAGCCTGCTGTAGAGCGGGCACTACAATAGGAACTTGACCTATGTCTTCATGTTTAATTTTAATATAATATGGTACTGTTCTTTTATAGATGTGGAAACTAAGGCCGGCAGACATTAACTGATCTATAACCCCATATAAGCACGGCTGGAATTGAAGTTTATGGATGTTTGACTATAAAACTTTGGCGGGGGGGTATGTGTGTGTTAATCATGCTGGAAAGTAGGTTGGAATTATAGTCTAAAGCTTAGGCTTTAGTGCCTAAGGCTATAGACTAAGACTATAGGCTATAGTGCCTATAGTCTAGGCACTAGCCACATACGGCTACTGAAATGACTAATGTGACGGAGGGACTTAGCTTTCAGTTTCATTTAATTTTAATAAGTTTATAATTAATGATTTTAAACAACATTCGATTATCTGGAATTATTGAAATATTACTGGAAAACTTTTAAGTATATGATAAACAACTTAGGTATTAGAATGTATTTTTTTAACCATACATTTTTATAAGCTACAACTAGAAATCATTTCATTTACAGTCAGAACTGAGATGTACTCTAAATGTAAGATACACACTAAATTCTAAAGACTTAGTATAAAAAAAGGAATTTTACGTATTTCTTAATTTTTTGCATTGATTACTACTAAACTGGTGATATTTTGGACATAACCAGTTAAACAATGTATATTAAAATTAACTTTTTCTATTTCTTTTTACTTTCTTAATGTGGCCACTAGAATATGTGTAGCTTGTATTATATTTCTTTCAGATTGAGAAAGTTTAGATCAGTGTTTCTAAACCTTGGCTCTATCTTGGAATCAACTCGAAGCTTTATAATAATACCAATGTTGATCAGTTTGGAGTGAAGCCTGAGTACTCCTACTTGAGTAAAATCGTTCCAGGGGTTCTCCTGTGCCGCCAGGACTGAGTGTCATGCTAAAGAGATTGAACTTCGTTGTGCAAACAGCGGGAAGATGCGGAAGGATATTCAAAGAGGACATGAGAGGATGCTATCGGCTGTTGTAGAAGGGACCTGGGGGTCCGGGGCTGAAGAAAGGAGTGTATGCACGCATGCCCCTCCGGGGCCCAGCCCACTTACTTACCTCGCAGCCGCATCTGCACCGCTCTCCCCCAGCTCCCTAGCATCCAGCCCCACCGGCTTTCTCTCAGCATCTTGAGATCACCAAGCTAGGCCCACCTTAGGGTTCTCTCATACTTGCTGTTGCTTCTGCCTGCAAAGCTCAGAGCACACGGTTCCTTACATGGATGGTTCCGTCCTGTCACCCACGTCTCCTGCCCAAACCTGACTTCCTAATACAGTCTCACCAGCACTGACTCTCAGGAACTCTCCCTCTCATCCCCATTTTATTTTCTTGTTGACCCCCGCGGCTGCCTGACAACCTCAGGTCTACTGCTTACCTTACTCCGTCCTAAGGCAGCTCCAGGAGAAGGTTTACGTTAGCCGCTCTTCCATCCCCCTTGCCTAGAACAGTGACCGGCAAATAGGGGACTTCAATCACTACTAAATGAATTTCAAAAATCACATATAATACCTAACAACAAATGATAACCACGATGCTTTAATTTTCAAATAGCTAACCAAAAGTTTGAGGTTTTTCGGAAGTCTTAGAGATAATGATTGAATCCAGAAGAAATAAAGTATCAGTTAATAGTCATATCCAGTAAATCTCTGTTCTCAAGGCTTACTTGACGGCTCATTCATTTATTTGAACAGCCTATTACCTCAGTTTGAAATGTGGATACATTAAAGATTAAATTAAAGGATTTTCTTCCTTGAGTAAAATGTCAGACTTGGGAATTTTTTAACACTTTCCATATATAAATATGTATTTATTTGCTAATGGTACTTCCCATTAGCAAGCCTTCTTAAATAGTTTGCTTTTAGAAGAAAAGTCTTGACCAGAGGACAAGTCACTAAGGAATTTTGTTTTCCGTCCCGACAACAGAAAAGAAAAACGCAGCTAGATCTTGACTTGTAGACTTACATTAATATGTGCCTCATTTACTCCCTGGTAATAACTTGGACACTTTCCCTTTGCAATTTCCATTTTAGACATATAGATGCATTCTCTGTGAACGTATTGGCTTGGGGGTGCATGAAACTGAAAAGATAACGGAGAATGGTTTTGAAAAGAGACTCTTAATTCATAGACTATCTGATTCTCCTGCTGTTCTAGCCCACATGGTAAATATAAACAGTCATCCTTCAGGGACATTGGGACAAAAAAATAACATTTTTATTAGATGCCTTTTACCTTTGAAAATTATCTGCACTTCTATACTCACACCGTGAGTTCACAGTACGAAGCCTGCATCTAATTTCTCTGAATCTCCAAAGATTTTTAAACAACCCTCTGATGGTTTGACTCCACACACACTCAGGAAAGGATTACATTTATCCAGGTGCATGACTTTCTCATCTGTGACAGGTACGAGTAATAGTCTTCATGTAATAAGCCAGGCACAATTCAAGAAATTACCAATGTAAGTTAATAGCCTCCATTTCATTTTAACCACGCCAGAGTTCCATGCGTTGAATCACAGTAAGCTGGAAATCGCTAATGAAGTTTAGTTGCAAGGTTGTGGAGGAATTCCTGTTACTGTCCTTGGACTGGACCCAGTAATGCAGAGCATTAGAATTATTATTTCTCAACTGTCAGTTGCCAGAGACTTAGAAGCTAAAATTCTCGGAAGGGGGGCGGAGCATTACAAGGGGCCGGTGGGCAGGAAGTCCCAGGGGCCGTAATGGTGCCCTGCAGCTCCGCTGGGGATGCTTCCGGTTAGCCAGGCAGTGCCTTGGCCAAGTAGCCACAGAGCTCAGAGGAAATAGATTCTGTGTTAGTCTTAACTAATTTAGTGTGCATTTGACACCTTGTTAATGACAGTCATGCGAAAATGAGCAAAACATATCAAAATTCCAAAGTGAGCCATCATAGTGAGGGTCCCAAAGTCAAAGGTCTCCAGGAGAAAGAGACATGAATTAGAGAAGGACAAGGAGGAGCAGCCGGGGCTGGAGACGGGAGTACACGCCCCCGGTTAAGGGAGGAGAAACTACATGTCCAGTTTGCTACTGCTGCCTAGGTCTGGTTTTGCTAAATCTTTTAATTTATTAAAAGATGAGAATTTGTTATTTCTACATAAAATCTTCCGGATTTCAAAAGTAGGCAGTTAATACCCACTTTTGAAAAGATACCATGTGACTCGAGCTGCCAGAACTAGAAAATAAAACTACAGGGCTTTCCATTTATTTCTTTTTTTTATTTCAGAAAAATAATGACTAATATTTTAGCACAAGCATGCCCTAAGTATTGCATCGGACCTTCTTACACTAAACACGATGGGTCTTTACTCTGAAAATCAAACTTAACAGTGCATCTCTATTGTACCTGGCAATCAAATTATGTGCGAAACATTTGCAAACTAGATTCATCACTTGGGCTGCACCAACTTTACAAACATCCTGCCTTGATGAATTCGCACGGACTCATTTCTATATTCAGTTTGAACCACCACATTAGACTCTGCCATTCAATGGCTGTGTTTCAATTTCTTGGTCAGGGGCAGGTCTTGTTTTTACAAGTAGGTGCTGACGTCCTTTGAATGCAAGAGCCTTCCCTTTTCTTTTCTTTTTTTTAATTTAAATTGTCAGAATCTTAATTTATGAGATTTGTATTTATATTTTCAGAAAAAACATCTGAAGCAAAATTTACAGTACGACTCTTGATAGTAGATCCACAGAGGTAAGTTCAAGATCAGATGAAATGTGATCTGAAGACTTTGCATATATGGGGTTGAAGAATATAAATTTAGGTGAATTTCCACCAAAAAGATAATTTGGATCATTTAATCAAGGATAAAGTAACAATAATAACTAGCATCCTCTAAGCAAATATAATGCATTCAGTCTCGTTCTAAGCACTTTATATTCGTTAAGTTACTGGGTCCTCTTGTTTCTGTGAATTGTTGGTACTTTCATTTTTCCAGCTAAAGTCATGAGTCACAGAGAATTTAGCTACGTTGACCAGGATCACATGGGTAGTACACGGCAGAACCAGAATTTTAATCCGAGTGTCCTGGATACACAGTCTAAGTATTAAACATTCAAAAAAAAAAAAAAAAGAACTAACATCAATGAGCAGGGGCCTCTCAGTTATAGGCAACTCTAGGCAAAATATCCATCATTTTTATAAAAGGTGAGACAGAGAATTTGATTTAGGTTTAGAATCATGAACAAAAATTTGCCAGATCCAAAAGAGCAACTTATGATGTAACTTGCACTGGCCTTTTTACATGCAGAAACCAAAAAAACCAAAAAATTCTTTAGAGATAGTCTCTTAAAAAAAAAAAAAGGCACAGCAACATGAAGGTGAGACTGTGCCTCACGGTGAGAATAGTAAAGTACAGCACGGGCTTTATGAGTCGTTCTGTGAACTTTATGTGCTGTGCATTCCACAAGGTAACGGGAAATTAAATTAACACAGTTCTTTATAGCATTTTAAATTTTTACCACAATTAATTTCCTGTACTACTGTATTTTGGTTCTGCCGCAATCATTGGGATACATTTAACTCAGATATATAATTCTTTCCCCAAATCAAAGAGGTAGTCGCCCCCCAACCCCCGACTTCATGACAGCTCAGCTGTCTGCCTTATTTTATGTGACAGGCTCTGGGGCACAGGCCACTTTTGCATTTTAAAGTGAGACGGCGTTTAGGTCTCCTTTTAAGGGAGCTCTCTATCCCTTTACTGCATTTTTCAAAAACGACCTCTTTATTCCATGAATAAAACATACTGAGACACGGGATGTGTCTTTTCAGCGTTTTCCTGGGTGCTTCCCTACGAATTCAGCATGTGCAGACCTTGGTCAAACAGACAGACAGGGGACGGAATCCACCTTGCCTTCCACTCAAACCAACAAACACCCACATCTGCAAGAGGAGGACTCAATCAACCGATAAAGAGGCCTTTTATAATTCCTCTGGTCCACACTCTCTTTTTATTTTACAGGTAAGAAATTGAGGTCCAAACGGGTGAAATGACTAAAGTAACCTTTCGCCCCATGTTGGAGAGGTTCTTTAAGATTTCCTTTGTTCCAGCGGGGAGTCCTGGGGACAGAGAACGCTTGAACAGACCAAGCATGCCCAGGGGCTGCAATCTGCAAACCTCTTTTTTCAGCCATAAAATAAGAGAGGAGGGAAAGTATTTCTAAGTTCCTTCCTATTATTCTTAATACTCTGTAACTTCCAAAATGATTTCCGATAACCTAAATCATCAGGCATATAGAATGTTGACTTTTAAGTGCCTCAGTTCACAGAGCTCAATTCTTCTTAAATTCAGTGCTCACTACCTGCTCATGGATATGTTCCAAAGGTGTCTCTGCGTAAAATTTTACTTGGAATAATTTTCCCACAGAAAATCTATTGTATGTGATGACATGACTGGATGGGCCAGAAGATAAAGACCTAATCCTAGGTGAGTATTTTTCATTGCAGGGCACAGGGCTAGATGTAGGTAAAGTTTCGAAATGGGGAAGATTTTTTTGATACTCTCTTTTATTTTATTATTCTTCCTTCATTTCTCATCATTTCCTTCCCCCGCCCCGATCGATGCCACCTCCCATCCCCAAAGGACTAGAATTTGGGAAATTACCTACATGCTCTTGGCCCTAATAGAATTATTTCTTTTCTTTTTTTTTAAGGAGAAAAGAAAGCTTGTTAAATTAATTTACTCTAATTCTGAGGGCGTAAGAACCCCCAAGTCATCATAGAAGTAATCTGAATTTTTAGAACCTGTGCAATTTATCCCTTCTGTGAAAAGTCCAATTTTCTCAGCAGGCTCTTTCAAAATCTCTCCATAGCCAAGCTTCCCAGCCCATTCTGATACTCATTCAGTGGTCTAACTGCAGCAAACAGCTTGCCAGTCATGTTCTTTGTGACCTCACCTACATCAGTTTCTCTGGCAGGCCCTCCAGTGCATGAAAACATCTATCGAAACTGTTGAATCACATGATACCTCTGTGTTATTTCTCACTGCTTAATCTAAAAATACAAGTTTTTGTTTTTTTGTCTTTTTTTTTAATGAAAGCCCAGCTGTTGAATCACTGATAGTCTTTCAGAAATTCACCGCAACCCCTGTAAGTGGCAAAAATAAACGCTGAGTGAACAAACAGATGGGCAGACGGATAGATGCATGCAAGAATGAATAAAAAAGAACACTCCCTAATCTAAATCTATAATCTATAGAATCTGGGCAAGGCGAGCCAAAGTGAAGAGAAGACCCGGCAGTGTAGATAGAAAATACGGACGTCCCTCATCTTATGGTGGCTTTATTCCCTGTAAACCCATCGTGTACTGAAAATATCGTAAGTCGAAAATGCATTTAATGCACCGAACATACTGAGCATCACAGCTGAGCCTAGCCTACCTTCAGCTTGCTCAGAACTCTTTCTTACATTAGCCTGTCATGGGGCAAAATCGCCTAACACAATGGATACACTCTAAAGCATCAGTTATTTTATCCTTAGGAGGATGAGCCGACTGGGGCCTGGGCTCACTGCAGCTGCCCACCGTCAGGAGAGAGGATCACACCAAATCCCAGAGGCCCAGGAAAAGATCAAAATTCAAAGCTCAAAGTTTGGCTTCTATCAAGTGCACGTTGCTTTCTCAGTACCATAAAGTAAAAAAAAATTGTAAGTCGAACCACGAAAAGTCGGGCAGCTTCTATAGTACAGCAGAGCTTGCAATTAAGAGAGGTGACCAGGTCTCAAAAGGGACCTACTCTGGGCAAGATTTTCAAATCCTTCTCTTCCTTATAACCTCATTTGATTACTAAGCATTTTCACATTTAATACTTCATCTGATTTTAACAAGTCTCTAAAGTACCCAGGAAGGGTGCTGTTTGTCTCATTTTACACATGTGGGAATTGAAGCTCCAACGATGAAATCGCTTGTTTTTTTTCCCAAGATCAACTGGACTGGCACAGACTCCTAGACCTCTGTCACCCACTTGCCCTCTTCAGATCATTCTTAAACTTTCTTCCACTTTTGTTTGCCTGAGATGCTCTAGATATTTTTTCCCCAAATGTCTGCATGATAGTGAAGGTGAGAGAAGCAGAGATTAGACTGAAGCAGAACTCTCGCATCCTCACATGTTAACTGCAGTGTGCCACTGTGGGCACCTGAATGAGTGGTCACTTCCATGCATTCCTATAATGAATTTTTTCTTGTGAGTTATTGTTCTTAGTCGAAGCAAAGGGAATACACCGTGATCATAATAAATTTCATTAATTTCTTGATTCTATGACTCAAAGATAATGTCTTTTGTATTTTATACTTTTTAATAAGTGAAATGAAAAAAACAAAACAGGTAAGATGGTTTTTCAGCTATCGAGCTCTCTGATAATTAGTTTTATTGCTGCCTGAAGTGCAAGGCTAAGCACCTGCCTCTTTGTTCGGGTGTAACACTGGCCCACTGAAAAGAAACACAGACATGGACTTATTTTACTTATGGTGTAACAAGAGTTGTGATATATTATTCTAGGGGAAATGGACTGAACGAGTCTTCTTATATGCACTGTGGCTCATTTAATGTTAATGAAGGTGATTGAGTGGCTTTATATACCTTTAATCTACTTGCACATTTTATAATTAAAACAAGAATATATTATGAAGAAGATTAAGAACCTTAAAAAACTATTCAAGGCCATTTCCTATGAGTAAATTTGCTTTTTATAAAAGATAAACACCCGAGAATCATATGTTGCTAAACAGTTAAGGGTCTCGCCTGCATTTTGTCTTTTCTTAGGCTCTTTATCCTGCCTTTATTGACCTTCATTTGGTGTCATCTCCAACGGTATGCCAGTTAAGACAGGATATTACTTTCATAAGTAAATGTCAACTTGATCGAGGGGAAGAGGTTTCTAGAATGCTATGGCAACCCAAAATAAGACAAATTTCCTGAATGTATTCATATTACAGAGAATAAATTTTAAAACTTTATGCCAGAAAATATCCATTGAAAAGTTTTAACAATTATGAATTTAATATCGCTTATACCCATAATATATCAAATACAGAAATTCAGCTAGTACAAAAAGTTTCTGGTTCAAAAATGTATATTTAAATTTCAACTAATAGATAGAATCAGGAATCTACAATTTTAGAGGAGGGTGCCTTCGAGAAGATTGAGTTTGGGGGTTGACAATAGAATCCATGGGCCGCCGCCACCTGTTACTGTTAACAGTTTTATTGGAAGACAGTCACACCCACCCATTTCATCAGTGTCCTTGGCTGCTTCCCAACTATATCAGCTGAGTTGAGGGGTCAGTCATGACAAAGACCTTATGGTCCATAAAGCCCAAATTAATATTTCAGTTCATTCTTTCTTCATACGCATAGGGAAACGGAGGCCAAGAGAGGATGATTTGTCTAAGATTGGACAGATTATTTTTAAGTTGTTAAAAAATATATTCTTATAAATGAGCCCTGATATTCATCACAAGAGACAATATTAGAAGCGTGGGTTTCTGAAACAAACAGAGTTGGGTTCAACTTTAGGGATCGCCAATAAGTAGTTATAAGCCCTTATGGATTACCCAGTCCCCCTGTAGTGAACAATGATTTTTTTACCCAGAATCCATTCATGCCTTCCTTCTGCTCCATGGGATCTCAGCTGTGTCCAGGGACCCCATCTTCCCCATTGTAACCGAAGAAAGGGGAAGGGAAAGCCGACCCCTATTTCCGCCTTCAGCTCTGAGCTCTGATTTGTATAAACTTACAGTAATTCCCTCTTGCCAGTGATTGGCTTAGGAAAAGGCATGAGATCAGGAATGGCCAATGGGATTCGAATAAACGCTTGCTGTCCAGGTGTCTTGGAGAATGCTCCCTTTCTCTGGAGAGGAACGGAGAGCTAGTTTTTCTCACTACCGCTAGACATGAGCAAGAAAGTGCTTCACTCTGGTCAATCTTGGAGGTTGTTTTCTAACCATTAGGGAAAATGATCTGAGGACAACAATACTAAAACAGAGATTAGAATAGATCGAGTAGAATAACCAAAAAAAAAAAAAAAAAAAAAAGTAAGCCAGAACTCTAAGCAGATCCTGACTGAATCTGATATATATATTTCTAGATTTCCAGTCACATAAAATCATATCAAATTTCCTTACTGCTTTCATCAGTTTCATTCAGACTATTTCTAATAACTAAAAGCAACTGAATATTTGAAACAGTCCTCTAAATTTTAGAATAGGAATATACCTATCTCACAATGTTTTTCTGAAGATTACATAAACTAATATATCAAGTGTCCAGCCCACAGTAAGTATTCAATAAATGTTAATTTCACTGATACTAATGAACATCAGTTTCTACTAGACAAAATGTTTAGAAAATGGACAGACATTTACTAATATTGTATACAATATTTTGGACTCTGCATACAACATTTGTAGCAAAAATAATACAACTTTTCTACTGCAATATAAATAATTCTTTGGCACTATTTCCAGATAAATAATTCAGAATTTCTCCTTGTGTTCTTTAGCTATATGGCTAAAAAAGCATGAGAACACTGGGTTGGAAATTAAGTCTGTTTATTTTGACAAAATAAACCTAGTTTAAATACATTGATTCATCTCAGTAGAGATGAAAAAGTCCACAAGTATAATACTCAAGATGAAAAATTTTTATTTGTAGTAAGACCAGAAAGGGAAAATGCCTACTACTCAATCAAATCTCTGAAGGAAATGCTTATATATATTTGCCACCTCATAAAGGCATGACGGGGAAGTACAGGAGGTGAGAGACTTTAATTTGGGGCATGAGTAGGTATCAGAATCTGAAGCATCACTGTTAGCAGCTGACAGATATCTCTAAATGACACCCATCACAAATAATCTCCTGGAAGCCAGGTATCACCAAATCCCATTTTCTCACTAGGTAGTAATCAGGTGGGCTTTGGAGTAAACACAAGTGTCTTGTTCTCATAGGGGTACTCTTGACCTCATTAGCATGAGTGGTGATAATAGTAAGAATGGGAGGAAGCCTTGTTTTCCTTTATCCTTTCTTCCCAGTGCAGCTACAATAGCCAGGAGAGAGTTCACAGCCACCCTGAAAGGATCCACGCTCCTGGCTTCTGTTTCATCAGACAAGAGCCAGCTCAGATTTATCAACCTTTCATTTGGCCCAAAACACTAGAGAGGAGAAAAACTATTCTTGCTAATGCAAAGTCAACTCATGCACTCATTCTTTTTTTTAATTTATCCACATAATCAGGAGTTATTATAATATTTTTATGCGACCTTACCTCCTTCCTAATACACTCAGAAGCAGCCATGAAAGAGACTACCATGAGAAATGGCATCAGTCGATACAATTAGCAGTGTCTGCTGATGATTCTTCTGTAGACAGAAGGCTTCTGTCGCTGTTCCAACACTGGAACTTCCCTCACTTATGGGTCTCTAAGGCTTATTCACAGGCGAAGATGGAAAAGCAAATTGGTCCAGGAGAGACCGAAAAGGAAGTGGCCTTGGTATGTTTGGTGTCTACATGAGGACTCAACATCACAGGCTGGAGAGGCACCAACAGCCCACTCGATGGCAGTCCATGTGCCCTTTGGAGAGATGCCTGTGTTTAAAGCCAAGTACCTAGAGGAAGGGTCAAGAGTATCCAAAAACTACTTGAGTTTGTTTGGGTAATTTTTAAAATTGTAGTTCTGTCATTTCTTCACAAATTTACTGTTCTTTGTTAAAGATGTTGTATAACCAAAATTATAAGCCACAACTTTAAGTTACTTGTTTTTTTTTTCTAACTTGGATACCTCCCATGTATACATGAGGCATACATGTTAATAGACTCGTTTGTTTTTCTCTTGGGAAAAACAAAAAAAAGGTGATTTCCAGGTTGAAATCTCAGCCAAACACCCACGTGCTACAATACCACTGTGCAAAGAGTTTTTACTACCCCTACTTAAATCTAAAAATGATCGTAAATGTTGCTCTCTGCAAAGATATAGCCAAAAAAGAATTACTATGTTCCCTTTACTTTCATCACATTTTAGAAGAGTATGGCATCTTGAAGAAAGAAAAAAAAAAGTGTTTTTTTTTAAGCACTGAAATAATCAGACATAATTAGATTTTTCAAAACATCCCAAAAACCATAAGATAAATTAGTCATTCATTTTTACATTCACTAATTAAAGATATTTATTGAGAGCCTCGTATGTAATAGAAAAAATTTAAACCTTTTATACACATTATATATCAACAAAAAAATGTACCCAACAAAGTTTTGCATTATAGCTAGGAAACGGGTTTGTATAAGGATGGTTTACATAAATTTTTAGACTCTTGGAATAGACAGCTAAATCATAAAACAAGGCTACAGCAGTTTTCACGTACCCTTTTAAAAAGGGATTAATTTAGGTACAGCTAGCAGAAGCTCCCTACTTTCACAAAGGCATTTATTTAGGGGGAAAGGTGAAATGTCACATCTGGGATTGATAATGTTTGGTTTCACCCTGGTGTTCGATGATAACTCTTAGACTCCAAGCGTCATTGTATATTGAAAGGAGAGTGGGTATAAGGATGCTCAGCGTAATGAAACAGGCCAGGTTTAATTCCCTTAATCGCGTGGTCAGGGCAGCTGAATTAACCAGCCACATCTGTTCACTTTGGAGTACCCGGTCTGGGTTCAGTCTCTTTATGTAACAGGGTTCTGTAGGCTTATTGCACAGCTTAGTCTATTTGGCCTGTTTGTCCCTTGTGGCCTCTCACCTCGAGGGGGATGAGAGGGGCAGGAGAGTCATTAAAATTCAGAACACAGGTCTCCCATGCTAGCTAGCACCTTTCCTCTGTGACTGGTGAACTAATCCTTAAACAGGTCTCCTTTATTGGGCTAGATCTTTTACAGTATAGTTGGGGAGGAGGGAAAGGAAACAGAAAATTAAAATGTATGGAATTTAATGCCTTTTTTTCCCCTCACGTCCTTCTCCCAAGCTAAGAGCAAATCATTAACCTCTTCTACTCCACCATTAAACTTAAAGTACGCCAAGATTTATTTTACCCTCCTCCAAAATTCTCATCAAATTCAAATTCTGTGGTACTCATTCTGAAAGTCAGGGTCGTCCTCCGATAAAGTTCAACATCATTTAAAGGACTATGTTTGGTTTCCTTAGATGGCATCGGACACCAGCAAATAATCCCTAAATTATAAAATCTAATACTTGCTTTCCCCAAAATAAGTTGTACAATGTGTGTTAACCCTGCTTCCTTTAGACAATGATGATGTGTTTGTTCTACTTCAGGTTTCCCTCCAGATCTCATGGCATCAGTGTTTCCTAAGACCAGGTGCCACTGTGATAACCTGCTCTGTTTTCAAAAGGAACTTGTCAATCACTCCCCAATGAATGCAATCATATTAGGAAACTTGATTATACACTAGTCACAATAATATCTTTCCTGATAGCCTTCCAGTCTAATACTACAAAGTTGGAAAAAAACTTGCTTACATTACGGTCAACTCTACCTCCTTCCCTCAGTCTCTGCTGGAACTTTTTAATGTGGGTTGACTTTCCTGAGAAAATGGCATCCATTTATTTCCTGCATTTCCATCAAATCGGAATACCACTGTCAAACAAATGAGCCATGCACACAGACTGTATACAGGAAAGGTGAAAAATATATACCCTCTGAATATAGAGTCCTCCTGTATTTATTCTTTGACATGGGGCACTCCAGAACTCTCACATCTTGTTCCTTCTCATCAGTCAGATCTCAGGTCAAATGTCACCTCCTCGGGGAGCTCTCTCCTGCCTTAGGTCAAACCTTTCTCCAGCTCCATCACTCGCTATGCACGTTCTGCATTTATTACCTGGGTAGCATTATCACCATCTCAAATTATCTTGGTTACCAATTGTTTGTCATCTGTCTTCCCCTCCCTCACTAGCATGTGAGCTCCAAGGGTGGGGCGGGGCTCTTGTCAGTCACAGTCACTAGCACGTCTCCAGGACCATAGGCATGCCTGACAAATTGTAAGCACTTGATAAATATGTGTTGAAATGATGGCTGGATGCTGGGACTAAAGTTTACAGTGGAAGGAAACTGAATCAATGGACATACAGAGAAGTTTAGTGATAATCTTGGTGAAAAGTATTTAATCTGGGATGTTATAAGACTTCTGCAAAGTGCAGCGAAAGGCCAATAAAATCTATTACAGTACTGTAAGCCGAATTGTTTCTGGCGTCTGCATTCTGATTTTTGTGGTTACCAAGAGGCCAACTCCATGTGGAAAAGAATCCCCGCAGCCAAAGAGTCAGAAGAAGAGGCTAAACTGACCGGCTTCAGGGCCCTCAACTTCCAACACGTTCTGCCTTAGTAAACTCGCATCCAACTGAACAATCCACGTGTACAAGTCTATAACCTGGACCTCCACAACGAAGACAGAAATAATCTAATAACAAATCATACCCTGTGACATAAATCTATACCACTAACATTAGTTTCTGGGACAGGAAATGAAATCCTAATATATGTAACCTGCCAAGAGAGCTCGGCAAAGAAATCAACATAACTCTCAATTGCTAATAGAGAAGACGAAACCTCCAACTCCCGGTCTGGCCTCAAACTCTTCTGTTAACAGGCAGGACTCCCAAATCTTGGCTGCCAGGGCAGGAATATATAACAGACAAGAACGTCCCCCTCTCACCGGTGCCCCATCCAGGCTTAGGTGCTCGGGCCTCTTGGTTCCCACATAGACCAATACCCCAAGAACACTGAGGATTACTATTCTTTATATGTAAAACTCCACTTTCAAATTCGCAGTATTTCCCTCTCCATAAATGCTGAAACTCTGCCCGTACCCTGTTCCCATAAAAAAAACCCACACATTTAAGCATTCGTACTGAGAACTATAGACATTCTGACCCGTAGCCTGGGTTGAGGCGGCCTTTCTGTGACGAAGGCGGGGCTGTTAAAAAGGAACAACGGTACGAAGAATTACAGAGGTCATGGGTCTCACCATCTTCCTTTTCAGTTACAAAGGCTCTTGCTCAAGATGAATGGTGTTAACCATTTCCTTGTTCAAGAAGAGCAGAAGATATGGTAATGAGCAGTTTAACTTTGGTTAAAAAAAAAAAAAAGCAGTAACTTAATCTTTCCAAAGAATTTATATTTCAAGATGTACTAAAAGTCCCATAAGGAATTGTGGAATTTGACTTCGTTAGTTCAGATACATTATTAGGCTGATCAGGTCACGTATCCTTTTGTTTTTCTTCATGTCTATGAAATGGGGAGAAATACACTACCCAGTGCACACGGGTGTCACAAAGACTAAACGGTATGATGTTCATAAAGTGCTGGACGAACCCCAGGCCCCTCTGAACACCTCACTTTCACTCGTCATTTGCCACTGTACCGCTCATTCATTAATTCATCCAAAAGTGGTGGCCTTCATTTTGTCACATTTAAACAATAGCCCTGGTTTCATAAAGTCCTTCTGTTAAAAGGAATATAAAATATGGTGAAATTTTTAAAGGGGGAACTATTAACTGTAATGAAATAGTAGGTTTGCCCAGATAGCCATAAAGTGGCAGGACAGCCAACTCTATTAAGTATCCAAGTAGAAGAGTTTTATCCACCTTTCAGAATAATGGATTATTTGCCAAAATGTAACACTCCTATGTTCTCACATACCCAGGAGGCTGTCCATTAAAATGCCAAATGAATAGTATCTCTGGGCAAAGGGTTTGACTTCCTTAAAGATCTGGTCCCTTTGTAAGATTTTACTGCCGTTCTGACATCAACTCGTGCCCCATTCTTTATTTCCTATGGTTTGTATCTGAACTAAACAATGAAGAACTAGACCCTAAAACCAATAAAAAATTCAATTACATTTAGGGATAAATTCCAGTGATATCTTCAATACTAACCTACCAGTTAAGAAGTATAGTAGAAGTCTCTGTGAAAAATGCCCCTAATTCAGATACTTTTCTCGCTGATATGACCAGCAACCTAAAAATCAGTGTGATGGATGGAAAAAACTAAAAACATTTCACTCCGTGGTTCCAAAGTTTCAGAAGCACAATCGCTGGGAACGACATTTAAGCTTTAATTAGGACACGTATATATCACAGGGCTGCTCCTTTCCTGTGATCGCGGGAGAAACTTTTATGTGCACGAGCCGAAATGCAGAGATCAATAACAAGCAAGTCGGACGACCCCGAGGCTGAGGAAGCTTTGAGGAATTTGGAGATTTAAAAGATTATCTCTATAAACCTGGGAGCATGACACTTAATAATTCTTTCGCTGAGGCTACAAACTAGATGCAGACATCTTCTGCTTAAATATTATTAATTAGACACTTCTTTTAACATTTTCTTCCAAAGAGAAAAGTGTGCTTCACAAAAATTCTGTTAATGATGTAGTCATTTATTTGTTTTGAACAATAAAAATTTTATACTTCTAATTATTAAAAATAAGCAGAGAGGTACAGTAATACGGAAAATTAATGAATGGGTTAGAGAATAAATAAGGGGTGAACAGCGCAAAGGAGAAAGAAGTGCAGGAGAGACTGTGTCCATTTTTTGCTCAGATTAATCACAGGAGAGAATAGAATAGAGTAGGGTGGGCACGCATGCGTGTGTACCTATGCACTTGATCATTTAATCAATATAAACTATCACAACAGATCACTGAAGCCTAAAATGTAACTGTGGAGTGCACGTCTCTGTTGACGGGTGTAAATGAGTTGATCTGAATGGCACAATGGAGTTGATCCTCTCACGTTTTCTGGTGGAAGCTCATTTTCTTCCAAGTGCTTGCTAACCACACACTTGGAAGGCCGGGCCTCTGATCCATTTGTTTCGTCCTCTCATGTCTTGATGTGAAGCACAAAGCTGAAAGTGGGACAGCCTGCAGGGCCAACGCTAAAAGCTTTGTTGTGGGAATTCCTACAGCGCGTTGCCATAAATAGGGCGGTCTGAATTTACCCAAGATGTTCACACTGACCCAAAGAGGAATGATGCGTATGATGCACAGGTGTGTACGTACATCAGTACAGTGGGCGCCGATGGCCGGACATGGCTCCCAAACCGTGGATGCTCTCTTAGAAACATCCCCGGTATTTTTATGTGCTTCTCCTTCTAAATGACTTTTGAAACAAAGTCCAAACAAATGAGAGCAGGAAGAAAAGTTTCAACACATACGCGGACAAAAAGTGAAGACAGCCCCATCCAAACATACCCCACACACTGATAAGAAAAATGCAGCACGCCCAATATGAAACAGACAGCCAATTCACAAAGATAACTCAAAAAGCGAAACTAAGCACTGACAAACACACACGCACACACATATAAGAGCAGGCCCAACCTCACTAAAAATCAGGTAAATGGAAATTATAACAAAACCATTTCTGATTCATTAGATGAAAAAAATCAAAATCGTTAATATCCCATGTGGTTGACAGTGTACAGAACCAGAGACACATTCATCCATTGATGGAAAGAGTATGAATTATTGGCAGCTCTTCTTGGATCTTCTTCTGGCTCTGTCTATTAACATTGAGAAACTACATCCCCTCTTTTACTCAGCAATCTGCCTGCTAGGAAGACTCTATCTTATGACGAAGAAAAACAGTGACACATAAGGATAAATGTAGAAGGTTGAAAACTGGAGGGAAGGGTATAGGATCCAAGAGCATAAACTACTTAAATGTCCATTAATAGGGAAGAAAATCATGATGCACACACACACTGTGTGTCTTATATTGAATTCCCCAGAAACAGACCCTGGGATGAGATTTGTGTAAAAGTGATTTACTGGGAAGTGGTCCTAGAAAAAATGGGCAGGGAAGGGAGGCGGGTACAGAGGAAGCCAGTGTGAATCTCAAGCAGCATCCTGCAGCCCTACAGCGGGGACCAGACACAGACACACAGGGAAGTTCTGCGGACTACTGGGGCCATGTTCAGTGTCATCCCGGATAGACCCCTGCACCTGTAAGTCACTGATTCCTGACTGCCCCCAAGGGGATATTAAGCTGGAGCCAAACCCTTCAGAGAACGGCGGGTGCTGACTGGTGGGAGTGATATCACACCAGGAGCCAGTGGGCACAGAAATGGTGGGAAGGTCCATCCTCATCGGCTGTGCAGTGGTTCATGGTGCCCCATAAACAAGGATGACTTTGAGGTGTGCATTTAACTATGGGGTTTACCATGATATACAAATGAAGTAGGGGGAGCACGATAAGACCCTTGATTTTTTTTACTGGGAGTGGGGAGCCTTATTAAATTATTTATTTGCATAAGCCTACAGTAAAGTATAAAGTGATCAGGAAAAATATTAACGTAAAAGTGGTCACAGGATTATGAGTGGGGGATGGATTGAAGAGTGGCTAGCAGAGAAAACTAACAACTTTTTATACACGTTGGTAGTTTTGTTTGACCTACGTATGCATTCTATTAATAAATTAACAGCTAAATAAGGTAAAAGATTAAATCTGATGTACTAGCATTAACTTCTTTAAGCTCTTTCCCTTAAATTGGAAAAACTCAAATTAAAATATTTTCTTAGCATTTATAGGCTTGTCCTTTTCACTGCAGGCTTCAAAATGCCTTCGGACTTACATCTATATATATGATCTGAAACTAACAGACAAGCAGAAATAGTCATTCTGGGCAATGGGGAAATAAGGCAAAAAAAAAAAGAAAATATGTATGTTAATGCACTGCGATAATGCATCTCCATTATGTGTAAAAGTGCAAGGAATCAATGGCAGGAAAATGGGTAAATGAATTAAAATGCATTAAATAGAATCATGTAGTGCACAGGCATTAAAATATATCTTTGAAAACTTTTTACTCATTTCAAAAATAAGCATGATATAATGTAAGGTTATAAAAAGAAATATATGGTAATGTATAAATAAATAATTCTCATTATATAAAGTTAAATATATCATACACCTGTGTTCCTATATGTACAAATATACACACATGGGAATAAAAATGCATTTCTATGGGGAATGCATGTCGCCTACATATTAATAGTGGTTAGTTCGGGTGGTAGGAATGTGGCTGCCTTAAAAGTTTCTTCTTTTGCCCTTCTGAATTGTTTTACTTTCTGACAATGCCATGCTTTAGCACTTTCATCAGATAAAACCAAATCCAATGATAAAACAATTTGCTTTAAAAAAATAAAAGAAATGTTTGTAAAGAAACAAGCTCCCATCCACTTAGAAATTTTGAAAGACTAATGATGGAAAAGGGTGTCGCACGTTCTCTTCTATTGAACTGACCAGGAATTCCCTAAAATGTCTTGGCATCTGGTCATTCTTACATTTTTGCCAAAATCACAGTAAGTATATTAACCTGGCCATAGAGAATCTAGGATCTGCGTGCACAAATTCAAGGCTTCCAGGTTGTTTTCAAGGACAAGAAGTTTGGGAGGGAACCCCCAAGCTGCAGGTCCATGAGGACTGGGAAAGTGTGCCCAGGCTTCAAGGTCTGCGTTTGCATCCTCCCTGGCACGTCCGACCACAATTCACTTCACTGCTCCAGCAGTTAGAACGAGAACGAGTGCTCCTTGCCAGCAAGTATGTCTAAACAGCAAAGATTCCTTTTTTAAAAAAACTAAGTGAAAGAAGCCAGTTAGAGAAAAAAGTGCCATATGATTTTGTGGAATCTAATGAACAAACTGCACTAGCAAACAAAATAGAGACAGATTCTAGACAGAGAGCAGGATGACAGCTTGTGGAGGATGGGGGGAGGTGGAGGGATTGAGTGAAAAAGAGAAAAGAACTCATGGACAAGGACAACAGTGTGGTGTTTGCAGGGAGATGGGAAGTCCATGGAGGTGGAAGAGGGTATGGGGGATAAATAGTGATGGAAAAAATTAAATAATAATAAAAAATTAAGCACATCTGACCCCTAACAAGCCTAAAAGTTTGGTATAGTAGATGTTATTCATGGCAAGAGGCTGTCTTCTCTTATGTACGCGTATAAGTCAAGGAAGCCACATTTTAAAGGTCCAAGATGGTAGAACACAGAGCAACAATCTATCCTTATTGTTAAATATCAACCATGCCCCTCAAGAATGTTCTACAGGTTTGGGTCAAAAAGTGGCATTCTTTTGACTGACAAACTAATGGAATGCATATGTTTGATACCCTGGGAGGGGTGATGATCCTTTCTTACATCTTTTCCATGTTCCCTCCCCTCAGCAGGCCACTCTCAACACTCACGAGAGCCTTCTATGAGTCTGTACATACTGCACACGGACCCATAACGACACTTCAGAAGCGGCGTGCCCTTGAATCCGCACCGCATCACCTCGGAAACAGCGAGGTAGCAAAGAGACTCACAGAGTCCCAGCGGAAAGGAAAACAAAAACAAAACCAACCTTTCGAGAGGTGGGTTTGTCTTTTTTAAATCCCTGTTTTATTTTTTTCTTAACGTCTTGAGTTTGCAGATGTGTTCTGAAGATTTTATTTTTTTTATTGAATTTATTTATTTTTCCTTATCCCATATTCTACTCATCTTAGGATAACAGTTGGAAAGAAAGGTCTGTTGAAAAGTGAGATCTAGGCGAATAAAATGGTCACACTGAATTCCTTCTACTTAATTTTCAAGGACATCTGACAGGCTTCCTTCCCACACTCCCTTCGCACAAGCAGGCAGAGCGGCACAAGGTCCTTCGAAGTCGGGGAAGCATACTGCTTCAAAGAAACATATGAAACAAGCTGGAAATCTATTAAAAATCTTTTCATGTATTGAGTTTTATTTCCCTAGTAATGTACTTAATCATAACAAAATAATAAGCCACATATTTGTTCAAAGAGTAAAAACATTTCCCATTTTTGGTTTTAAATACAAACATCTCCAAAAGGTAATGCCAGTGGATCTAGTCAATACAATGAGTTTATAGAATATGTCTTTTCTTATCTTCCTCTCAACTATGTTTTTTTCGCTGCATGAAATAAAAACGTGCCAGATTACACAGTACTACCACAAATACACAGCTTCTATAAGTGATAATTTCTCTATATACTGTAAAGTGATACTTTATTGCAGGGTAATGCATAGCTAGCTTAAAGCATATAGGGTATAGTTTATATGAAACAATTTTTATAACAGATCGAACACAGAAACTGTAGCTTTTTTGACAAGATTATAATGCAATTTCATATTTTTCAAATGAGACACAAAGCTAACTATTTTCCTCCTCAGTAAAAGTTAAAATTAAATGTTTTCTTGAAATCTATTTCAGTGACTAAGTTTTAAATCATCTTTCAATACATCAAACTTAATCTATTCTACTGGAGAAGTGCAGTGTTGTGAATTACCCATTATGTTGGAGAATCCAGACGTTGTTTTAATTGGTTTTGAATGAAAGCGTTATTCTGCATTTCTAATCATGTTTCTACCCCTAAGGCTAATATTAAAAATGAATTATAATTCCTAAGCAAAGGAATTGACTCGGAATCATGGCTGGGATTAACATTTTGTTACAGATAATCTGCAAACTAGAGAGCCCAAAAGCCTATGACTGAGAGTTGAGTATCTTTTCTAAGTAAAAGAAGCTAAAGCACTTGTTACACTCACTTGGTGTTAATAATGAACCATCTGAAAAGAATGCACGTGTTACGTAAAGCATCTTACCTTCTATTGTACGATGCATGTCCCTCTTCCAAGATCATCAGTCTAAGTATTTGTTCACTGAATTTTATTGTGTTTCTAGAAATGAGACACTTGAAGGACTGTTAACTGTCTTGCTCTGAAATTATACATATCTTCAAAATGCCCTTATTCTTTTAAGACAGAGAAGAAATTCTACTTTACTGAGCAGACAACACAAGGCGATTGTGGGTCGCAGATGTGCCGCATAGAGAGTTTCACCCTGACATCATGGTCACAATAAATTAAATTAGGGTACAAGACAGAAGGTTGTCATTTGTGCCATGAAGTGGTATCTACTAAAATTTCAAATATTAAGGGGGAAATACACACTGACCTATTTGCTGACAATTAAGCTCTGATTTGAGCATCAGGAATCATTTGCATAATGAAAATACTCTTCCCTCGATTATCCAAATTATAATTTAAAAGGAAAATCACACTCAAGAAGAGGTTTTTATTTGTAGGGATGTTTTAATGAGGTGATAGGTATCTTAATAAGTATTCTTGGGTGAAGTCACCTGGACTATTAAACAGGAATTCTGCTGTATCCTATATTAATTCATAGAAAGATTTTATCACATCTGTTTAATTTATTAGAGACTTGAAGTACTAAGTATCACTTGCATGGTTGAAAGTAAACCAATTTAAACAAAAGATGAAATAAATGCTAAGTTTGGATGATTTGGATTTTTTAAGATATTTTTCTTCTAGTTTAACAATAATTCACCACAAGTACAAATCAAGGAGATCTGCATGAAATTAACTTCAAAGCAGTTTTGCAAATGAGACCTAGAGGGTTTTTTCAGAAAAAAACTGTCACTAAGCAAAAAGAAGTATAAATACATTAGCTGTATTTAATTATTTTTATGTGAAGAAACTGTAAATTAAAGGGGAAAAATTCGTATCATTGCAAAATGACCTCCCCAGTGTCTAGTACTTCACAAGGGAACACTCTTACCAGGAATAATTAAAAGAGTATTATCATTATTATTAATTGATTATTAGCAAATTGTGAATGGTTATGATTTATTTGACCTCAGAAAGCTTTAACTCACAGTAACAATTCTTTTTTCAAGATGTGATTTTTAAATACAGTGTTTTCTGTTTTAACAATAGGGTTAAAATAAAATTTAATATCTTATGATTTGTTTCATTTAGTCAACACAACAGGTTTTATAGGTGGTTTTGCAAGTTGTGTCATTGCTTTAGGTACAGAGTTCCCTTTAGGAGGTTACACTAAACGTTCTCCTAAATGATTTATAGTTCTGAAATAGCTATGCTACTCAAGTGATATTTTTCTGAAGAAAGACTGTTTTCTTCCCAGTTCTTTTTCATACGAACTACGCAGTCTGTCCAAAAATATCCCCTGTCACTTTACTGCTACAAGAAGGGTAAAATATTATTGTGAACAACAGAATCAATTTGCTATAAGTGCAAAAAGAATTTTTATATGATATGAATTAGATCAACTCAAGCAAGCAACTCTTTCTATAAGTAACTCACTGAATAAATAAAGGCAGGGGCGGCAGAAAGCAAAATAAAATCAGCATTTGGAGAGTCCAAAGAGATTTGTCTGTTTAAAAAAAGAGAGAGAGGGAGGAAACTAACAGGGTAGCCGAATTCCAGCTATGGCAAGCTTGTACTCTGTGCTTTGCTGAATAAAACAAGCATAGCCCCTGATACAGTACTACGCTGCCTGACCCAGGGGCTGTTCTCATGGATAACTTGGAAAGCAACATTTGCAGTAAAACGGGACAGTGGGGATTTTGCAGCCTCCTTTAGAAAAGCCAAAAGTTTGATCGAATCTACTCATCAAGGACTGTACAAAAGTAAGGAACACTTAACAACCTGTTTTTGTTATTATTGTTACTGTTTGTTTGTTTTTAATTTTACTTTGGGTAGGTCTTGGGCAGTGCTGTAACTCCTCCAACCCCATAAATCAGGTGAGCACCAGTCAATCGAGTAAAGAAATCAAGACTCCAGATCTAAACTTAGTGGCTACAATCTGGGGAGTGAGGAATGTGAGAGACGAATGCCTTGAGAATGAGTTCTCCATAAGCTCGGAGAGAATGAGAGCAATTCATGATGCTGTTGGTATTAGGAGGTAATTTCCTTTCCATTACCAAACTTCAGAACTCTGAACCAAGGCTTATACAACGAAGGTTATAAGGCCAAACTTCTTTTCCCATGAACTGAAGACTTCAGAGCCTTTCATCAAATCACACCAGCGTTTGAATTTAGAAATGCAGAACTTCTGAACGTCGGAACAACTTTAAAGTAGCTTTTGCGCCAGTCACCATTTCCATCTCACAGTCTCCACGTGACGGCAAACTAATTAATCTATTTTCTCCATTTTATTAAATAAGTGGCTCCCAATTAAACAATCAGACCAGAATAAGAATATGATATACTCAAACAGCACATCTACATCATGACCAAAATATCTATTATTTTTTGCACATTGAGTTCTTCATCCACTACATTTTTAGTGGGCTTTTCTTTAAGTAACAAATATGCAAATGCATTTAGTAGAGGTTACTTTTGAATTATGAAGATCTATCTGCAGATTTCTTTCAAATAGGTTCCCAATTATAAACTCATAAGTGCAATTTATAACATAAAACCTTCAGATGAACAGTCCAATTCCATAAAGTTAAATTCCTGATTATTAATGGCAAAAAGAGGTAACTTGTAACGATTCAAATAGGTTTTGGCATCTATCCCTTGATATCTGATACAAATTGTTTTTCTTTTTGATCTTCCTGATTTCTATTTTGTTTTCATCAACTCTTTGGCTGGATTAGGTAACTTGGCTCCTGTTCTCTGAACTCCCATTAACTCCTTACCCCAATGTAGCCCCACCTTCCACCCACTGTGATCTTGCTCATGTAACTGTGCTGTTTAGTAGCCAAATCTTATTGGATACTTCCCAGTACAAATGCTGGAGACACCTCTGTAGCATCTGACACTGCTTATAGTGTCCTGCTTCTTCAAACCCTTTTCTGCCTAGCTTTACAACAACATTATTGCAGCAGGGTTTACCTCTCTCGTCACTTATCAATCTCCCCCCACACTCCCTCATCCTCAGCCTGTGCCGGAAACGTCGTGCTTCCCCATGCTCCACCCCCGGCCCTCTTTTCTGTTCTTTCCTCTCTTCTCTCTTCTTCATATTAAATTCCCTAGCAATTTTGCTCACATTGACACTACCAAAGGGATCTCATCCATGTCACTCCCTAATGCTTCAGACTCATCATCTAGGTAAGTATACAGGGCATCCCTGTTAAAGGTATCTCAAAGTCAGGTGGTCAAAACCAGACTTCTCATCTTTTTCTCCACAACTGCTCACCATCTGCCATGTACTCACCAGAAACCTGAAGGGGCCACCTTCTCCCCTCCTTCCCACCTCCAATTAAGGCATGCTCACTCCTCTACTTAAACTTGTCCAATAAATTCTTACTGCCCTCAGAATAAAATCTAATACTTCTTCACCGTGCCCTACAGAATCTGTCACAGCCTGGGCACTGACCACCTTCCCCATCTCATCGCAGACCACTATCTCCCAAGTCCTTGGCCTCCTGTAACCACATCTGTCCTTCCCTCCAACCCGCCAACAGTTCACATTCATTCCCACTTCCGGGCCTGGACGTTTACTGCTCCTCTGTCCTGAAAATGTCCCACAACCTCTTCAAGTGCCTGATCCCTTCTTGCCAGTGAGGTCTCAGCTCAAATACCAGGCCTACATAAGCCTTCTCTGTCATCCCAAAAATCAGGCTGAAATCCGCACCTGGTACTAAGCAGGATCTCAATAAAGGTTTGCTAAATAAATCAACAATGCCTGGGTGATGGCACTCCCACGGTTGCCAGCGCCCTCCTTCGCTGACTCTATAATTCACAAGAAGTGAAGGGAGACGGTTGCTTTCCTCAAATTCATCAGACACTGTCTTTCCTCTGCACCTTTGCACGTGCTACCTGGCCTGCCTCGTTCACTCGGACTCATTCTTCATGCTGCAGTGAGACGTGAAAAGCCACCCCTTATGCCACATTTGCAGTGTACGGCACATACAAAACTCGCTCTTAGCAGTTCGGGGAAAACTCTGCAGAATACAGTCAGGGGTTAGGTTCTGGTCAGCGGCCTGGACTCCACTCTCCGCTTCGCCACTGGAGTGTCCAGGTAAATTGCATGAAATCTCTTCGCCCCAGTTTGCTCCTCTTACAAAGAATGGGATTTGCTTGAGGATCACACGGTATGACACACGTAGAGTGCTTAGAACGGTTGATTGTTAAATATCACCGACTTTTGTTCTTATTAACTAGAATGAACTTTATTTAACATCTCACGCTGAAATGACTTGCTTTTTGTCTACTTCTTACTACGGGCAGGTCTTTGATGGCATGGGGGAGACAGGCTTTTCTTCCTTCATTTTCCTAATTCCACGCCTGCCCATCACAGTACTCCATCCACGTTTCTTAAAGTGTCTATAAATAAACGTGGCTTCCCTGGGCCAGAAATACTCTTGGGGGAGAGGGAGTAAGCCCAAAGGTATGTGGATTAAAACTGGCAATGTAAGCCCCCGATAATTTCACTGATTGAAAAAACAAATCTGTCAGGAATAAGGGGTGTGTGTGTGTGTGTGTGTGTGTGTGTGTGTGTATGGAGAGGAGGATGGGGCAGGGGGAGCACATCCAACTGGCCAAAAAAGGTTCAGAAATACAACAAAAAAATGAAAGCTTCAAATCCCAATCTGAAGCCCTTATTCTTTGAACAGGTCTCTCTCTTAGCTCGGAGGGAAGAATTCAGCCTGTTCTGCTGTAAAACCGAGAGCTAACCCTAGGAATAGCATCACCTTATTGATACGAAACCTCCCTTTGGTTCACGTATTTAATAATCCATAAAATCAAAAATCCCAGAGCAGCTCAAACCTAGAAATATATATGAACCCGTAAAAAACAGTACCCATTTCTTTGCGTTGCCTCTGAACCCCATGCACGCCACACATTAGAAATGGGCCAGAAAACTTTTTCTGTGAAGGGACAGAGAGGAACGACTTCAGGCCCGTGGGCCCTACTGACAGGTCTGCTGTTGTAGGACGGCCGTCAAAACCATGCGACTGGGTACAGTCGTTCTCCAGTGAACCCTCTTCAGCGACACAGAAACTTCACTGTCACATAACTTTTAGTGCCATGAAATTTTATCTTTCCTTTGATTTTTACCATTTGAAAATATAAGAACGATTTCTGGCTTATGGGTGTATAGAAACAAATACTAGGTCAAATGTAGCCCACAGGTCGCTGTATTTTATTAGCTCCTTTCCTAACTTCTGAGAAAACACAATAGACCCGGCCGGCCCCTGTCCGTGAATGGAAAGGGGTAATGATGCACTTTTTCATACGAAAAGGATTATGAGTTTTATAGTTCCTAAACTGTAACTACTAGGGTATCTTCTAATTAATGTAAAAGATAAACAGTAAAAACAATTACTTAAAATATCTTCATATTAAGCACGTGACAGCAAATTCAGGGCTCTATTAATTACAATTTCACCACACACTTACTGTGTAATACCTAACTCTGTCCTTCAGTCTTATGACAATTTCTTTATTTCTAAGGGAATAGGAAGTGCGATAACAAAATTCATATATGTGTAGGTATGTATGTATGTGTATGTATATATACATACCTACACATATCCCTGAAACAAAGAAACGAAGATAACTCATTCAGCCACACACAGTTTAAAAACATAACATGGTACATTTTTCCTATGTCCCCAAAGGAAAGGAAATCCACTGTGCTTTCACTCAGCAGATACTTATCAAGCATGTACTAGGCGCAGGCCAAGGTGAAATATGGCAACCTTTCCAGCATGCGCATAAGACTGTTCATCTTTTTCGTGCATTCACAAACATGTGTCTAAAGCGGTTAAATGTAAAATGTCATCATTATTTTGATCGACCTCAGAAGAAATTCAACCACCTTTACTCAAGGATCAATAATACCCAGGGTTTTCAAGACCCCAAGTTCTCCAGAGAGTGCTACAAATTGACAGGATCGTCTCTCGGAGCTCGATTGGATGTGAGATCTGGGGAAAGACACGTAGCCCTCAAGGTGAAGAGCCTCATCTCAGACCGTTCCATATTGGCCGGCCCAGCGCAGTGGCTCAAGGATGCCGGCTACATCTTCCACCAGTCAATTGTGAATTACTCTCTAAACTGGTTCTGCAGCTGCGATTTTCAGTCGCAAGAGTACCCTCCAAATAGCTGGTTGTGGGGAAAACATAAAAGCCTGCTTTTTCCACAAACACACAACTTTTTGGCCATCTGCCATCCCAACTCACAGAGGATATGCAGATCTGAAAAGGGACCCTCCTGGGACTCTATCAGAAATAGGGTAGATCGAAAGTTTGGCGAGGGGGCTGTTGTCAGGCACTCCAGCGTATCACTCGCTCCAGTTTTAGAGACTTGTGGAGTAGATCTATGAAGTAAACTTGGCCCAGAGGAAGCCCGAAGTGCTTAGCCCACCCCCCAAAAAGAAGACGCTGGGAAACTGTACCAAACTCTTCTTTTGTTTCCTTCCAAAAGAAATGAGCAACCCTTAAAACAGGAAAACAGAGGAAAGTAATTACCCACATTAACCCCTTTCTGAAAACTTGAAGGAAACCCACAATCTGGCTATACATGAGTTATCAAAACTGATTTTCGCTGTCCTTTCAGGCTTTCTCTAATCAATTGTACCTGCTGGAGAGTTAGGTGACCTGGAAGCGAATGATAAATGTAGATGGAAGCTGGTATTTCAGAGGTAACCTGGGCTTAATGTAACACCTCTATGTAGGTATAATATGTGTACACATATACACACATACATATCATATATGTATGGAGAGAGGTAGAGGAAGAAAGAGGAAAGAGTATTTTTCACACACCCACTTATTAACATAAACATACACAGACACAGAACGAACAAAGACCGAATCTGTCCCCTCTCAGAGAAAAATGATTCGAGTCCTTTCGATCCCTCAGAAGCATGCTTTCACTGAGCCTGGATTATTAGATAATTCCTGCATTACTATTTCCTGCAGGTAGCCTTCCGCAACTGTCAGTTATTTCATCTGCAGGTGAAATCAGATGCCTTCATCACCTGGCAAAATTTGCCAACCCCACCACTGTCTTCACAGCCCTTCTGGTTCCATGGCAAGTTCAGCAGGTTGACATTTAGTTACATGACTGAATTCTAAACGGGGATTAATAAAATGATTAATTTACTCTTCTCTTCTTCTCGCTCTCTCCGGTGTCCCCCGTGAGCCGTGGTTGGCCACCTACAAGAACAAAATATCTGACTGAGGAAAACTGTCTTCCAGCCCCAGCATCTGTCTCCCTGGCAAGCTCTGCTGCCAGTCGGGCCGTGGCCCTGGGGCTGCTCAAGAATCTCTTACGGGCTGAGCTATTAGTGGGCTCTCACTCTCCGAGGTGCCGCTTCCTACTGATTCCACTCGATTGGAAAGATGGCTTTGTGTATATTTATCCTTCTGAGAATCTGCTATTGTGCAAATATCTCAAATTGAGACCCCTGTGGGAAAGCGCGCACGACACTTGCATTTCTTTTCCTGCAAAATATCCCTAAGATAGCGCCGGCTGTTCCCAAGGGTCTGCTTCTGGGTATTATATTATATAAGCAGATTCTCCTTCAGAAAGGGGAAGAGTTGCTTCAAGACACAGAAATAAAAATGCCCACAGTTCTCTAAGGGAATTTCAAAATAGCAAGCCGCTTAAATACCAAGGAAAGCACCTGGTCTGTCTCCAAGCCTAAAGATAGCCTACGGTAGCTTAAGACGGTAGGAGGGGGCGGGGCACGGGAGGGGGAAGCTAGGGAGGGCCTCGGGGAGCACAGAGCGATCTGACGATCTGACGAGGCACCTCTGAGTAAGTTCAGTCATTTTTGAAATTCTAAAAAAAGCCCTTGCTTGAAGAGGTTTTATGTTTTGTTTTTGGAAAGTGGTTACAGTGGACGCGGCACGCGTCTTGTTCTAATTCAGAGGCTAAAAGACTTCCCGTCGGGCTCTGGCTCTTTCACATTTCTTCCCAGATCTGCTTTAGCCACTTTTTTGGTTTTTTTTCCCAAGCAATAGCTCAACCCCCTAGACTCCCTGGAGGCTTCTGATTTTTAAAAGAATTAGAAAAGATCTCCGGTTATTATTAGATTCCATTTCAGATTGAGAAGAAAGAAGGAAGCGGGCAGGATAGGCGTGTCTTTATGTTGCCTGAGTTACTTTTGAAATTTGCTTCATTCAAAGGCCAGAAGAGCAAGGAGCGTCTTCTAACTATAAAGTAAGAAGTCAACTGGACCAATTACTTATAACCCTGTCATTGAAAGGAAAAATAATTTAACACTCCCCCCCCCCCCCAAAAGACCTCAAGGCATTTAAGAGATTCCAAGAAGCTCCATGCATTTAATATTTTCTAAGACTAAGTACAGAGAAAAAGATTAAGCTTTCAAACATCTCACTTATATAAGTCTGACAACAACAAAAAAATCACAGTGGAAAGGATTCATCTCAAACAAAACTCGGAAAAGAGGCTTTTGCAGAAAACTCTTCCTCTGGCTACATCGCTTTTGTTTACAATAAGAAGTAGAATTTGGCCCTATTATATATTCCTTCTTATGGTCCCCCCTTATGAATTGAAATTGGTAAAGTAACATTGTAATTATCTTTTATCTATAGCATGATTTATTTATAATATGAAATCCCTTTTTTCCATTTTTAGAGCCTTAACAAGTGAATGCTCTCCTTAACAGTCAGGAAAAATAAAACTGAAATATAAAACAAATATTTATTTCACTATTCTTTTCCCAGAAAACCCTGAGTGTGACTCCAATAAAAACACAGCTACACATTTTGTTTTAAACATTTACATTTTTTTTTTCAATTTCCAAGGTCAAATTTAGAGCTGGAACATCTAAGAATATAAATAAGTTGTAGGCCATGCCTAAAGCGGGTATCTTTTCAAGTAAAAGACAAGACTTACTAATAGTGCCATTTGTTTTCCATTAAAAATCTACTCATTGTATTCACAGCGATCCACATGCCAGTATGCGAGCCTGCTTGGGCAAAGCCTTTGCTTTGTGTGTATCAGATGCAACATTTACTTAAATTCCAGATAATTGCAAGTGCATCTGCCAGGCTTTGTCACTGGTCTATATGAACATTTTCACAGTGTATACAAAGAGCAATTATCCAACAACCACAGAAAAAGAAACAGTCATTTCTGCAAATTACAGCCAGTTCCTTTATCAAGGAATAAGTTTGTGCTAAAAGAATGCTACCCCAAAACACTTTTTAAAATAAAATGTATTCACTCACAACCACATACGTAACTACACAGAACAAAAAACGGAGCTTTTCAACTGTTAAATTACTAGGTCTGAAACAAGGAGAACTGCAATTTCAAATAAAATCATCTTACGAAAACACACCCTGCCCTGAGCAACGTGGCTCAGTTGGTTGGAGCGTCGTCCCATACACCCAACGGACGCGGGTGTGATTCCCCGTCAGGGTGCATGCCCAGGAGGCAGGTTTGATCCCCCATAAGGGTGCATATGAGAAGGCAACGGACCGATGTTTCTCTCTCATGTCATTGTTTCTCTCTCTCTGTGTCTCTCTCTTTCTCTGTTTCTCTTCCCCTTTCTCTCTCTCGAAAGCAGTGAAAAAAATGCCCTTGGGATAGGATTTAAGTATCTAAATAAATAAATATAAAAACAAAACATCAACAATTTAAACCAATTTGATGCACTATGTTTTTTATTCTGTATTCATGACAGAATATTTCAACAGTAGCCCCGCTATTTATCATCAATTTTTAGCCCTCCAATTTGAGATATAAAGGAACCGAATCAAGAATATGAAGGAACATCAAAAGAGGGAATACTAAAGAACAAAACCGAAACCAAAAAAATGGACAATAAGTTTGACTCTATTCATTAGTTAATTCTAAGAAACTTGGGCTATCGGTTCAATATTTCTTTCTTTCACTCATTCCTTTGTTTTCTTTTTTGCTCTCTTTCTTCTTCTTTTTCTTTTTCTTTTTACCTTCGTGAACAATCCATTTTAACTGTGACACTCAATACAGCCCACTTTCCTTTAAAGCACAATCCAGTTTTGAGATATTCATACCTCATACCAACTAAACATCGATAGCTCTCCTCTTTAAGGGCATAATAGAGTAAATCTGCTCTTTTAACAAATTCTCAAAACTATCCACAATGATCACAGTAGAGTCATTACAATATAAAGAAAACTAGTTAATGCCAAGACTAAAAAAAAAAATATCATTGTCCTGATTTAAATCTATTGATTCACTGGCCATTTGTTTCCTGCTTCACCTTCATTTAAATATCTTCATTATCATTTTGAAAAAGTATTACGTTACCAGCCAAAGCTATTAGTCAGAAAAAGAAATCTCCCTATTCCCCAAACTGAAGAACTATCATTATCATTAATATTTCATGGAACTGCATTAAATGAGACAACATTCAATATTTAACTATCTAATCCTACAGTAATTTATATTAGAAAATATCAACGATGTGAGACTTCAGCCAGTCGGATTATTTTATTGGATGAACCTCTGTCATTATTAATAACACTGCAGTATCTCATATTTTTTCAGAACAGAATGTACCATCCAAGGATTGAAAGTGATTTTGTTTCTAATTAATTCTCAAAATCCTTGGGAGACAGTGATGGAAGGATAAATAATTTGGAATTGAAAAATAAAAGACGGCGCCTTTAGGCTCAATAGTTTCCCTGCGAATGCGGATTAGTGGCGGGGGTCCTAAATGTCACCAGGTTTACTCACGATGCAGGAAGGCCCGTTTCGATCTCAGTGAGTCTACACGACGGAAAAAGAAGTGCAGCTTTATTTCTTTCAAGTACCATAATTATTCTTATTACTGATTTCTAAGTAGAAAGTTGGTCTAATCTGTTATCTGCAACGTCTATTCATTTGCTTACAGGCAATTACTTAGCCAGCCAGATGTTCTTCCTATGTCCTTTAAACAAATCCCTTCTACCTTTTTTCAACTCTTCATATTTCTTCAACTTTGCATATTTATTCAGGGGCAACTTTCAGCCCATTCTAGGTGAATTATCTTGACCTAGAATTACATGAGCAGAATTCTAACAGGTAACATTTTAAAATGGTTGTTGGTGAGAAAAACAGTTCTCTACCTGAGAAACGTATTTGAGGCTGGTATGCGCCTAATAGTTTTACAATCATGAGAGAAGTTCGCTCTGCTATCAGCCTGTCAAGTTCACACTAGGAGGCACTTCTTGTTATCCATCCCCTAAGATCCTACAGGTCACTCAGGAAATAACAGTAAATATTTGCTGGGGGCCTTGTGTTTTTCTGGTTTGTTAACTGCCACTCCCCCCCCCACCCCCGCCCATACACACACTTATATTTTGGGAATCCCACCATTTATATCCTTCTGCAAGCCAAAATCTTTTTGTCTCATTAAAGAATAAGGCAGGGTCAGACTATCGATTTCTTCAAAGGACACTTCACTGAGACGCAGCCAATCGGATGGATGCGCCAGCCCGGAACTTTGAAGCCAGACCTGGGGACCCCAGAAGAAAAGGAAGACGGGTTGTTTTTTTTTTTTTTCCGAGCTTGGTACAAACAGCCACATATCCAGGGCGGCGGTGCTGGTTGATACTATGACAATGGCTCTGCCTAGTGGCAGGGCTCCAGCTGGGCACCCAGTGTTCAGTGGCAGGAGAAGACGTGCCTGGTTCCACGTTTGCCAGTGATTTTGTGATTCCCAATATCCTTCTAACACATCCCCCTTCTCTTTACAGTAGCCAGCAGGGGTCTCTTTAACCTATAAGTAAGAACACAAGTCCATCCCAAAATCAAAAATAATAATTCAAATTGAGTTTTTATTCTATGTTGGTTAATTTTATAAACTGTTAGAAAATAAATTAAGAGATCCTGCAATACTGGGACTTGTAAAGAACATGCTCTTATCACAAAGACAAGGGAATTTCCCATCCGGAAGGACCCCCGCAGCAAATGTCTCAACAATCCTCAGAAAGTCACGTACCCAACAGGAAAAGAGCCAAGAGTCAAAGTTTAAATGAGGGAAGCATTCGTGAGGACCCTTCCTATTTATTCTCAGCCACTGCTTCTCAGATTCAGATCAACAGGGAACAGAAAATGCAAAAGACATTTGGATGGTTTAGCTATGATTTGCTGGAAATGACAGAGTCACTCTTTGTAGATCATGGTCAACGTAAGCGTTGATCAGGAGCCTGACCAGGGACCGCAGAAGTCAAAGCGGACTGCCTGGGGCCCAGGAAGCCATTACCTGTGGCCAGCAAAAGGGTCGGATTTTCTGCGGACCCCTTCTTCCCGATCTCACGGTCAGAGCTGCCCTCCCGTAGTTGTCGAGAAGATTACTCCTCCCACGAATGGTGGGTAAAAGATAAATTTAAGAGAGTGAGTATGAGTTTTCACAAGTAAACCCCTGAGCCTACATATTCAACAAAGGCTATCAAGTTCAACAGGGAAAATATCCTTTTAGAGAGCTTTTTTTTTTTTTAAATCCACAGCATTTGGGGAGTACTTGGAAATTTTCTTTCCTTCCCAACTCTTACCATGTTTCAAACACCCTTCAATGAAAAAAAATTATGATTTCTTCAATAAAGAAATCATAAATTCTTTCATTGGTCATGAAAATGTAAATTGACAGCTTTGGGGCACCGAGTCATTTATCCATTCGCTGATTCAATTTGCACAGGTAACAGGCACATCCGAAACATGGCCCGCACCAGATTTTGTCCTTATTCCAAAACCTAGATGTTAACGATGACATGATACACCCTGGCAAGGATCCATCATTTAATACTTGTCCTCTGGTTTTACTTAAACATGTCTGTTATTAGATATCGAAATAGAAAGAGAGAAAGAAAGAGAGAGAGAGAGAGAGAAGAGAGAAAGATAAGACGTCATATCCCTAACCTCTCCTCAAGTTATATTTTTCTCGGTGTAATACATTTGGAGTTCCAGGGCAAAGCTATTCAAAACAAAAAACAAACAAACAAAAAGAGCTACTAACCTCTGTAACTAAAATATTATTTTACACACACACACACACACACACACGCACATAAATGTATTTTTGCCTATAGAATGTAATCTTCTAGACCAGCGACCAATCGTATGCACACGTCCAAACTGTGTCATTCTGTGTACACCCCATGGGGGCTTAATAAACACTTATGGATTGACTGACAAGACAAAAACCAAGAAATGACAACCTTCAGGGTAGCTGTAACACAATTTTAACTTGAAAATTGCCCAGGAATAGACTTTACAATCTATGGGAACATACACAAATCATATAAAGGGCACCGGTGCCCCTCATATGCCTCGAGTGGCCTCAGGGAATAGCTGAGCGAAAACTCGTTGCCGTAGGAAGTATAGCACAGGCTCTCTCTCTTGTTACTGTCTGGCTATCACAGTGAATCCAGTTGATGGTAACTTCTGTTCTGTCATAAAATTATTATTCTATTAAGTTACTTCGGGAGAACTGTTGAACTATAGATTAGAATGCATGCAAAACTGAGCTCATCTCTAACATTTTCTTGCTAAGTCAACAGGTATAAAAGCACCTCTCCCTCTTGATTCTCAAGATTCATGTTGCCATTTTAATTTCTTGGCAGCCAATCATGACAAAGGCATTATCTGCAGCACTCAAATAACTTCTTCAGTAGCAGCGTCCCCAAATAAATGGTAATGAATAATAAATCATAACTTAGACATTGTCTTCTCAAAGGGCTTCATGTCTTAAAATGCATTTTATTCAGTGTTTCCTTGAAGACAATCTTCAAACGCCTCAAGTCCAAAAGTGGCTTGTTTTCCTTCCTAAAATTCATAACAATGTTCTAACTTGGGGATATGAATAGGAAAGATTTATAAAAATTTAGTTGTCCCTGGAACTGAGGAATCCCATCAATGAGAAAATGTTTCTGTGAACAACTGAGCCACATTTACTTGAACTTGTGACTATTTCAGTTATCCAGTTTTGAGGAGGGACTTCCACATTAATAAATTTCCCAAAATGTATCATGAGAGCAAGTGGGGAAGAAAATAAGATCAATTCCCTTAAACTGGCAGTGGCATTAAAACAGAGCAGACAATCATTTTTGGTTGAGGCAAGACATTTTTTTTTTTAACAAAAATGCATGCGACCAAAAATAAAAGTCAGTGTATGTCTTCACCATCAAAGACCAAACACAAAATCTACTTTGAGTTCACTTCTTTCGCAGGGCCGTCTCAGCATGTGGTCATTAGAGCTATGTGTAGTGACCAATGACTGCAAACACCACCTTGCCGATCGCCTTGCCCTGCACCCACATCGGACCCCCACTCCCACCCCACCACCTCACCAGCTTCCCACAGCCCAAGGCACAGCCAGAGGGTAGACTTGGTCATCTGCTTTGCAGGATAATTTGAGTTAGTTTTCTGACACACACTTTTGAATCAAAATGTACTGAATTCCTTACATTTCTTCCTAACATTACATCAAGCAGTTAGTAAAAAGTCTGACAACGATACCTCTCAGTCTTTACCAGATTCTCCTGCGACCAGCCAAACACACTTTGAGGGGGATGCCTGCTTTTCAGTTGTTAGGACCCCACATTGATAGCAATGAGAAAGGCTTCTTATTTCCTTGCTTCCTTGGCAGCCCCCTCTGGACGGTGAGAAGTGATGACTGATCATTTCTCCAGACTCGTCCGCCGCCCTCTCTGTGGCCGCATGTAAATTTGCCAATGGATAATTAAGCAGCAGACACATCCAATAAATATAATAAATAAATTTGATTTTTTTCCCTTAGTAATTGGTTTCATCTGACTGAGTCTGATTATGTGTGAGGATAGATAAACAGGATTAGAGAGGAGAAAAATTAGCTGCTGGGTCACACAAATTGCGGAGTCCTAACCACTGTGAAATGTTTTTGTAATAATGATATTATTATTCTTAGGGTTAAATATAAAGAAACACTTTGTGTCTTCTCAAGAGATGTAGGTGAGGCTAAAAATAAAGCTCCTGACATGATCACTGCCATAAGGAAGTGGCAGTTGACTACAGCATATACCCTCTGTCCTTCATCCTATTCCCAAACACTCGGCCTGCCCTTGCCTCGGACCTCCAAAAAGTTCACACAGGTAGTGCCAAACTGGGACATGGGTCTCCAGTTCCAGGTGTCATATCGCACCAGACTGCATGCCTGGAAATGAACTGGGCGGTCCGGAAGGCAAAGAGGGAAGAGATATGTGTATATAATTATTGCCTGAGCAAATCCTAAAAGAAAATTAAATTAAATCACCTTTCTAATATACTCGCGGGTGACACAGAGAACAAAGCTTTATAGTGTAGTTTTTAAAAGGCACCCACCCACGCCAGCCGGGTGGCTCAGTTGGTTGGAGCGCCATCCTGTATACCTAAAGGTTGCAGGTTTGATCACTGGGGTGCTATGGGAGGCGACTGATCGATGCCTCTCTCACATCCATGTTTCTCTCCCTCTCTCTCTATCTTTTTCTCTCCCCACCGCCCCCCACTGCCACCTTCCTCCCTCTCTAAAATCAGTAAACATATCCTCAGGTGGGGGTTAAAAAAAGAAAGCGCTCACCCCATTCCAACTTCTTAGACGTCCTTTTGGTGTCAAATTAGTCTGGCCATGAGATTTAGCTCTTAGCAGAGCAGAGTAGCTGGCCTGTCTCTGAAACCCAAAAACTTATTGAAGGGATAAAAATATAAAAGATATAAATATACTTTCCTGCAGCTTTCATTCGCCTATGCTCTAAGTAATATAGCCTGAAATGTGTATATATAACCATATGCTTTACATTTGAAAATGGTATATAAAAATTGCTACAGTTAAAATCACAAAGTCCGTGGTAATGAGTTCTCCAACAATAACGATGATTTTTGCGATATGGATATTTACTGTTTGAATAGGCATCTGCGTGGACACAGCTATCTTCTCTTGCGTTCATAGAAATAGTCCAAGGACCTAACTTGTCTATTTCTAACATTCAAAAATAAGTTTTGAAGTAGCACTTTGTCTTAACATCTTACAAATACAGCAAGGACCTTGCGCAATTTTGTGAAATGGTTATTTGACATGGTGGGATTTCTTAATAATCTTTATTAAAATAATTTCAATTTAACAATATATTTCTTTTTTCTATATATGCCCTTATTCCTTTAATTAAAGCATGATAAATCTCAAAATATTGAGTATCAGCTAAATCCTAAGCAATAATAAAAATGGCATTTAAACATAAGCCTTTTTCAAAAGAATCCTCTATAGAATTGTCCTGCCTAAAGATTTTAAAGCAGTTATGTTATTGTTAGCATCAATTTTATCTTCATCACATAAATTACATTCTCTGGCTTTAGTCTTTACCTCATACTAGGTAAACTGAAGATTGGGGGACCTAAATAAATGAAAGAAGTGACTTATACTATCGAACCCATTTCATAAATAAGCTTTTTATTCTACATGATCTATACCTTCTTTTAACATAGTGAAGAAATAAGCACTTTACCAAGGTCATCATAACAGAAATGGATCATACAAAATTTCTCATATCTCTTAATAGGCGTGAGCCTCCATAGCTAAATAATGTAGCCATGAGAACAATTAAATAGACTGTCCTTTGGAAAGCTGAGCTCCAAACTTTTACAGATCAGTCTCACATTCCAGAAACCACAAATTAATGCAACGAGAAAGACAACTAAGGTAAGAAATCTAACGCCATGTGTATACTCCCGTAACCTGTGGCAGAACCAGATTAGAAACAACACTAGCGCTGGGGCACCATCCTAGGTAACCTAAGCAAATACCAAGGAGGGCAAAGCATCTTCTGAAAGAATTGCAGTCAAGGTCTGAGAAGTCTAGACTTTAAAAAAAACCATGCCTCTCCTCCCAAACCAAGCACTCCTATTTTTCCCGAGACGGATATGGGATCTTCAGCACCCATCACCGAGATTCTGGCAAGAGCCACACGATAGTGACAAGATGAGAAATGCAGCCAATTATTCCATCAGAGTCAAAGATCCATTCATATGGTCCAGGAGGGAAAAAATCTTTACTAGGGAAAATGGATTTTAGTTTAACATATTGTTATATTATTTAGTCTTGATTTCTAGTCACTAAACTTACATAAAAAGAGTTAAAACACCTGCTCTCTTTTTACACACACTACTGCAGAAAAAGCACACAGCTACACATTTTTCCCGGTAATTCTTCTTGCCTAAAAGGTTTTTAATTCTACACTTAGGAGAGGTGGACCAGTTCAAGTCTTTCAGCAATAATAGAGCAACTTTATTTGCCAACTCCTTCTCAAGCTGCTTCATTTTCTGCCATTAAGAATTCATAAAAAGCCTGAAAGATTTCAAGTTCAAAATCACATTATAGTATGCAATATATTAAGTAGACTGGGGAGGGGAGTAACATGAATTTTAGGGAAAAGGTTTTCTGCCTCCCCGACTTCCTAAAATCTTTTGGAAATAGGAGCAGGATACTCTTAACACTGCTAAAATAATTATATTAAGTAGTAGTTTATCTTTGTTGGGTAGAGAAAACAACCAAAAATAATTTTAAAACCCGTACGTCACTGATAGTACAAAGTCCTGAACAATGTGAATGTCCCTTTTATAAAGCAATACAGAAACCAGGAGTACAGTGAAACACGTTGACAAAGCTACTGTTTGCTCTCACCATACAAGACTCCTGTAAAATTACCATTGGTTTCATAAAATTTTAAATGGGGTATTGTCTGATTAGAAACTATAATACACGTAATGAAATACTGCTCTGTCCATTTTCATTAAAATATATCAAAAGACATCTATCCCCCACCCCGCCACCCCCCAACACTGTCCTTGTAATTTCCCTGAAGGCTGTGAATCTGCTGCATGTACTGAGTGTGGGATGGGAGGTTTCTCCCTGTGAGTTTACCCAGGTTCCTGGGAACCAGAAATTCAAAGAATAAAACTATTGCTTCACACACGGTAATGAGAGACAGAATCATAAGCTTTTGACATGGCCCCAATTAAAGTCATAGCTTGATATGAGTTTTGCATCTTTAAATCTGACTTGCAGTTTAAGTTTGAGTTCTCAAGTGGGGAGGAATAAAAAAGCCCTTGGCAATGACCTTGACCATATTTCACCAGAAATCACTTCTCAAAATTAGTCTGCAAAGAATAGAAGACAACGGAAAAGCTCACTTCTGCGGGTTTTTCTTAAAAACACGTAAAAACCTCAAAGTTCCTTTCCATCACACAATGAAAAAAACAGTAATTAGTTCTAAGACATATTCAGTAGCTTTAGCATGTAAACATCTCATCAATGCAGAGAAACCTCCACTCTTACCAAAATGAAAACAGGAACCCTAACAATATAGGCAAATGTAATTAAGGAGTTTCATGAACCAACAGCCTCTTACTATATGGAGTTTCGCGCCCCTCAAAAAAGTTACCTTCTCTGCACATTGCCAGATGCTATGCCAATTAAAAATAAACTACCTAATATACCAATAAGCTTAGCAAGGGGATGGTATTATTTTGACATGTTTACCTGAGATCAATACCAGGCACAGATTGTTAAAATGAGCTCTGTTCAGGTTTAATGGAAAACAATAATGTAATAATAGTAAACAATAATAATAATAATAATAATAATGACCACCAGCAAGCCACAAACACTATACCAAACAGAACCATATAAGATTAATTACAAATCCAGTTGACTGAACTGTAATCAAAGCAGGCATTACACCCAAAGTGCACATATGTTTAATATTTTAACACAAATTCTCAGAGCTTGTCAGAAGTTGCCAGGAAACTAGGAGTGGAAAGAGGAGCGGGTGGGTAACAACCAGTCTCAGCAGGAAAGAGTATGTTCTTTAAATCAATGGACTCTTGGTCTTCGCATCTAGAAGATGCTGAAACTAAAGCCAATAGTGAGGTTTCCTAAATGAGCTCATACCTTGAGTATCTTACATAACAATGAGAAATCTTGCCCCGTGGGCCATGCAAAATGAGCCCTTAGCCTGGTCAGGTATCTGTTCGTGCCCATGTATGTAGAATATTTCAGAGAAATAATGCGGCTACCCAGCATGGGCTATATTAGTTCCTGAGTCTGGTCCTAGAGGGGGAAAACCATGAGGCTTTAGAAGAGTTTGGCTCTTAGGATGGTAGTTTGCCATAGAAGTCATTTGCCTTTAGTACTCACAGAAATGCTTCACTTAAAGACACCTGCGGTCCTGAGGAATGGAAACTGAATTTCCCCTCCATGCCCCAACTTGATCAAAATGGCCAATGCAAGGGCCCATGAAAATATTTTAGAATAGCAATAAAATCATTTCAAGGGACCCATGAGTGAGATGTGCTTCCATTCTAAATAAAAATGCCTATTACCATGAGTAGCTTACAAAAGAAGAAATATGCTTTAGGTCTCAGGGACCCAGTCTACAATGTCAAGAAAAGCTTTTGTCAACACAGGCAACACAGTGCTGGCACAACAGGTGAACTGGTACCTTGGAGCAGGCTTTTCTCTCTATAAAGGAAGGTCTGGCTAATTGAGTTCGTCTACAGTGTGTTTGGCTCTTCAGTCCTGAACAGGCTGTACTGTCTTATGCTATTCTTCCAGCAGCAGCTAAGTTTACATTTCAAAAGAATTTCAACAGTATTATTGCAAACATACTCTTCGTACATGGAACACGCTGTTCTACGGTGTGGCAACCATATAGCAGAAGCAGGTTTCCTTAAATGACAATAGTTTCCCTTGTAAAATGTACGTGCCTCAGAGTATCCCTGACCTAAGTATCCTCATCTGAGTCTAGAGTTTGGGGCTCCTCAAAAAAAAAAAAAAAAAAATTCGTACTGAAACTGCCACCTGGTCTACCCCAGACTTCCTTCCCTGCATGTAAGCTGCCACTATTTTAGCTCATTTTCTCATGGCTTAGCAGAAATTTTACAACTGTACACTGATTTCTTTTGAAACTGCTGATTTGCCTTTACTTACTGACCCTTCGGTTATTCTACTGAACTGGAACAGAAAACTCAGGGGGCAAAGAGTACAACAGATGAACATGGTAACTGCTAAGCACCTTCCGAAGAACTTAAATGATATGAATACATTACAGAACTGTTGTATGTTAATTTTTAAACAATGTTTAAAACAGATCCTGGAAGCAAGAGTTACAGAGTCAGTTCTATTTTTAAGAAAAGAGTTAGAGTTCAATTTGCATGCATTATGCTGGCTATTTTAAATAATTTTATTCCATATGTAGAGTAGAAACTGCCCTCCCCCTCCCCAAATGACAAGGTGCCCCTTCAAGTGAGATCTAAGAGAGCTGGTTTGGGGTTAGAAATTGCTATCCATGCCTCACGCTTTTGAATAAAACAATACCAGCAATCTCCCTCCTTCTCCATAGCCCTAAATTTATTTATTAAGTAAATTTAGCAATAGCCCAATCACTGGAGAACAGGACAGAATATGGTGCACTAAACGACTCCTATGTTTATTATCTTTGCAAGCAACATGAGTAGTAGTGTCTATTCTTGCCTCCTGCAAATCTGCAGCACTGTGATGCAAAACAGCATTTTAAAGAAATTCTCTTTTGGAATGCAAATGATTCTTCCACCAATTTTGAATATTTTAACCAGCGTGTATCATACAAGTAGTTCTGGAATCACTGGCATCTGTCATGCTGTCAAAACTGAATCAAAATGCATTGTAATCCTGGGGAATGATAACCTTAAATATCAATGCAACGTTAAAATGCATCCTAAAAAAAATCCCCTATAATTGCGATGAACATTAGAGAGAAACCGGCAATCCTTCTGCAGGGAAATAACAGTCTGTTCTACCAATTTCCCCTCCCCCCACCCCCCAAACTCATGCAACTAATGATGACCTCCCGAAGTGCCGAATTTACATGTTCCAGCATTCATCTGAGGATGAAGGAAGAAAAAAAAAAATACACAGAAAACCACGAAACAAGTTGCAAACTGCACAAACGCAAGGAGAGAGAGAAAGGGAACTGCAGCTGATTCAGGAGCGATTGCAGAATGAGGAGCAACGGAAAGGAAACAAGGAAGAAAGAAAAGGGGAGGGGGGAAGCCTTAAGCATTAAAGAGTAAGAAGTGAAAAACATTTACCAGCAGCTCGGTCAGTAGCTTCGCTCCCTGACACCATCTACATAGAGAGATAACTTAGCCTAGAGTCTTCGGTCCCAGCTCGCTTTGGAGCAAAATTCCTTTACTTCGAGGGGGCAACACACCCTCAAGAAAGAGAGAGAGGGAAAGAAGGGGGAAAATAATCCCAAAGACCAAGACAGGCTTTCCCCCTCCTCCCTCTTACCCGCCCCCCGAACTCCCCAAACGGTGCTCGCTTCTGCACAGTCCTGCCGGCTGTGCTGCTGAGCTGCCTGCTGCCGCTGATGTAGCTGCGGCTGCTGGTGCTGCTGCTGGTGCTCCGCTGCTGCTACTTCGGAAAGGATTAGGAGGAGGATGCCCAAGCACGACCTGAGCCTGCGAGCCACCCAGGACCAATGTGCAACCTGCTCTGGAATCAAACCCATAACACACGCACGCACACCCAGTGGCTCCTGCACGCGAGCCCTTGCGCGCACACAGGCGCCCGCCCGCGCGCGACACAGACACACGCGCACACACACATGCACACACACGCACGAGCGCGCACGCACACACACATGCACACACACAAACACACAGAGAACGCTGCGCACCGCCCGCCCGCCCGCCCGCCAGCCAGCGCAGTCCCAGAGTGGGGAGGGCGAGCCAATCCCCAGGTCCCGAGAGCGCGCGCACAGGCCACGGCTGACGGGGCTGGGTGGTGGCGCTGGGGCTGCAGCAGCTGTGGTTGCAGGGTATGTGGCCAGGGAGGGGTTCACGATTGCAAAAGAGGGGCGCTAGGGGGACGGGCACCCCTTTGTCTGGAGACAGAACCCTAACCGGGCGTTTCCAAGACCCGATACTGAACGTGCAAACCCCAGCGGTGCAGAGTTGAGTTCTGCTTGGGGTTGGTCAGGGCAGCTTCGGTTTCCTGCCTGCACGCCCCCAGGGTTCAGCTCTGTGGAACCGATGAACCCCTGGCTGCACCGAGGTCCCTGCACACAGGGGAGCACAGAAGCCAGCGCGTCCTGCGGACGACCCGAGCCTGCCTCGGTTTGCAAGTAAGACCAGTGCTCCGCTGGAAACCCAGATCGCACCTTCCAGGGGGTTATGAACGCAGAGTGGGGCAGAGCCGAGCTCGAAGGCATCATGAGGGAAGGCAGAGGTTGGGTCCAGAGCCCTCCGCCCCTGCTGACCTGCTTCAGGGAGAGACGACTCAGTGGCTCACAGCCTGCCCCTGAGGGCGCGGTACCAGGGAAGCTAGGCTTCCAGACTTCACGGAAAGGCGGCTTTTCCTCCTTCTGTAAAGGGAATTCCAAAGGAAGCAATTCCTTGCCTAGGAAAGGCTGACTCAGTTACAGAGCAATTGACAGAAAACCCAGCAGGGCCTGCCCGGTTGTAAAAGTAACAGCTAACAGTTACTGCTTACTTACCCTGTTCAGGTTCTGTGCTATGGGATGCCCGTGAATTACCGGATTTTATCTCGTCCAAACACTATATGATCAACACTAGTAGGAAATTGAGGCCCCAGAATATTTTGCCAACTGCCAGTCAATTATAATCAATGCATCCGGGAATCTAGACCTGGCAATCTGACTCAGGCGCAGGAGATAAAACACAGGGTACTGAAAGACAAGTACCATCTGATCTCACTTATATGTGGAATCCAATGAACAAAATAAACTATCAAAATAGAAACAGACTCATAGGTACAGAGAACAGACTGACTGCTGCGGGGGGCAGGGGCTGAGGCTGGGTGAAAATGGGGAAAGAATTAAGAAAAAAAGAAACTTCATAGACACAGACAGCATATACTGATTACCAGAGGGAAAGGGGGTAGGGGAGGTAGAAGAGGGTAAATGGGGCATTAAGTGGTGACGGAAGGAGACTTGACTTGGGGTGGTGAACACACAATACAACATAGAGATGATGTATTATAGAATGGTACACCCGGAACCTATATAATTGTATTAACCAATGCCACCCCAATAAATTCGATGAAAGAAAATGCAGGGTACTGATGAACTCTAGGCATTGCCAACAAGGTGAAGCTGTCGTGGGTATTTGGGTAATAACACCCTCTGCACTTTAGCCTGTACCTGGCCTGCCTTGCACCATACAAATCTTTGAAAAAGTGCATGCCTGAAATTTGCCAGTGTCCTAGTACTAATGAATAGCACTCGCGTTTTCACTGGCACTTTGTGTCACCCTTTTATTAGGAGTTGCATACTTACTGTCACCGTCTTTCAAATAACCCCGCAAAGAAGCGATCCTTATTCCCACTTCACACACAGGGAGACAGAAACAGAGATGTCTTGTTATTTCCCCGAGGGGACAGGGCTGGAATAAGAGGGACATGGTCTGTTGGATGCCGAAGTCCATGTGGTTTTTACTAAACTATGTGTCTTTCTTAATTGCATCTCGAATAAAGCCATGTGATGACGGTACGGCAGTTATTTTTTACTTCCTTCAACAAACACATATTGATTTCCTATTAACATGCACTCTTTCAACAAATATTTACTAAGCATTTACTTAGTCCTTCCAGGTACGATCTCGGAGGTGACAGAAAATGACAAAGACCTCATCCCTGTACTCTTTGAGTTTCCAGACTAGCAAGAAGCCCGTCACAGGCTACGATGCTGAAGGTGAGGGCTTACTAGAAAAGTAGTTCCCTTCCTCATTCGTCCAACACTCCCCTGTTGGCCCTTTAGTGGTCTATCCCAGCCACTTCTTCTGGGAAGCTATCCGTGATCTCTCTCCTGAGTCAAAGCCCCCTTAGGATAGGCTTTCGAAGAATTATGCCACTTTTCTTTTTAAAACTTATTAGAGTTCCAATTTTCTACTTTTGCCATGAGTTAGCTAGCATGTCTCCCCAGTACACACCACCCTCTAAACTGCAAGCTCCAAGGGGACAGGAATGTGTCTATTTTCATTTTCCATTAATTTCACAGTACTTGGAAGACTTTAATCTCAATCTCTCTCTCTCTCTCCCCACCCCCTCATTCATACACACACACACACACACACACACACAACTTGCCCAAGGTCTCACAGCTAGTAAATGACAAGAGACTTGAACCTAGGTCTGCCTGACTCGAGTTTTAGAGGAGATTAGGATTGGGGGGGGGGGTCACTGTGGGGTTCACAGTTAAACCACGCTGTAGTTTCTGAGGATACATCTGGGTCTATCAAGACAAAGAGCTGTTAATGGGGCTATTTTAAAATCGTCAAACTTTGGAAGGCATTTGAGATTGAGACTGAAAGTCACTTGCTAGAGGTCACGCCCAATGTCAAATGCAGAGCTAGGTTTTAAACCAAGTCCGCGCTCACTGAAGGCTTATGGTCCAGGGTGTCATGAACGGCAGGTAGCGTATCCGTGATTTCCAGAGGTTCCTGGTTCAGGGGACCAGGGAGTCCAGGATCCGAGAGAAAGCGCTGCAGGGAACCGAGCAGACCTGAGGTGCCGCCCTTTCCTCCTGTCGCCACTCCTCTGAGTCCCACCTTTGCTCATGCCCCTCTTCCTCTGCCTTCTGCAGCCTCGCCCTGAACGTCTGCGCTCGCCTGCAGCCAGAGCAGCGGGTGCAACGCGCGCGAGAGTGGAAGTGGCACTCTGCACAGTTCTGCTTCGAGCAGGCTCCTGGTCTTGCTCAGTGACAAGGAGCGGCTTCGGCCACAGAGAGGAAGTTTTTGTCAAACGCCTTTCCTTGCAGGACTATTACCTCGAAATGGGATATGACATGAAGTCCTTTGCAAAGATTCCTAGCCTGTAAGCATTTTTGCTCATCTCAGTAGGAATACTTAGGAATCCATGCTTAGACATGGAAACACGTCTTGGCCCCACACATTCCCCACTCTGTCCCCTATGGAGGGGCACCCAGAAAGCATCCACAGATTGTCCTTATCTATTCACACACCTCACGGCTACAGACATATGCATCAGCTCTAAATACACACCAGCACTTGACTATGGATCTGTCTCCTTCGAGTTTGGCTGCTAACTTACTCTACACTGAAATATTATAAATAAAGCAGATGAGGAGTTGCTAAGAAAAAGTTCAATATTAATCCTTCTTTCCTTCTCCCTATGAATAAATTTATTCCCTGTTCCCTAGAGGATGTTTCAGAAAGCAGAAAGCTCTCTGGGATTCTGGAATGCCCTTTCCTAGGGACGTGTGAGGTTGATTTTCGTCATGAGGGCTGCAGAATTATTTAACTAGTGATGAGAATAACCCACGGAGAAAATCATAAAGGGCAACCTTCAAGAAGAGCTGTGCTGAAAACTTGAAATGTTAGTGGATATTCTGCTTTGGCACCCAGTATGTCAGCTTTTAAGTTTTTTGAGAAGTCACTTAATAATTCTAGCATTGAATAATTTCATATAGATTGCCAGTTATTTCCCACAGTGACTCTCTGAGGCAGGTACGGTCATGGTCCCCATTTTAAAGATGAAGAAACAGAGGCTCTGAAACAGCCACCCATTTATGCGAAGTCATATAATCATTGAGTAATTGAGCTAAGGCGCAGTCCAGGTCTGTCTGATGCCCAAACCCATGGGGTGAGCTAGGCCTGGAACTTCTGGCACCCCTAGGCCCCTTTGCAGAGCCAGATGTGGGACAGGTTAGGGTGATGGTGATGGCTTATTTGCGCCTGGTATGCATGCATACTACTATTCTTCATGAATAAGTAACATCGCCATCCTCCAAGAAAATGAACCTGAGTTTAGACAGTCTCTCTAAAACAGCATCACTTAGTTTAGTTGGCACATTAGAAACTGATGTATGTGGAGCCTGGTGGCAGAGACCAATTGAAATGAGTATCCCTGGAGGAAAGATTTCTGAGTCGTCTTTGATGAGCCTGCATTCCCGTTGCTTTTAACGAGCGTTGGAGTATAGCTGTCAAACGTTCCCGGACTATCCCCCTCAGTAGATCTTCTCTTCGATGTCCTAGAGTCCTCTGCCAGGTATGTGCTGAAAGATTTTTCACTTTCCTAAGGATGGGAAATTCAGAAGTGGAGACAAATGGAGCCTTTAAAAATCACTACCATTTTCCATGTTTGTTTCCCATGTCTATAGACATAAGATTCTTTTTGAAGAATTTTTGAAGATTCTGTAGAAGTCACAATTTCCTACTTTGAAGGGGAGGTCAGGGGAGACCTTCAGAATGTGAGTACTCGGGTGCCTTGCAGTTCCCTCGGGTGCCAGCCTCTGCATTTTTGTGTAGAACACCTTGTATAGAAGAGGATAACTGATAACAGTCTTGGTCCTGTAACTTAACAGGAGAGATCGTATCTTAAATGGTAATCATTCATCTTTCCAGGAATCAGTCAGAGGAAAGAAATGATGTCTGAGCAGCTCACGCAGCCGTAGTCGTATTCGAATTTAAAATTTGAAAACCACTCTATAGTGGCTCAGAGCCCACATGCTTTAATTTTATGCAGTATTCTAATAGGTCTGAATTTACAAGCCCTGAGGGAATTAGAAAACAGGAGGTAAACTGCTATTGCTAGAAAATTAAGAATAGCAAGAAATAGAAACTGACAACCAGAGAATAAAGGAGATGAAATTTAAATTTTACAGCAAATATTTAAAAGGCTTAATTTAACGCACAGGTAAGCCTCCAAATGCCCACATTTTAAGAGAACTTCCGGGGTCTTCAGACTACCGTTTCGTAGGCCAGCAAATGATGTTAACGATGTTGACTCTGACGTTGTGCTTCTTTATTACCTGATACCAGCAAAAAAAAAAAAAAACAACAACAAACCCTAAATTCCTCAGCCCATCATTTAAGGGTCTCCGTGATATAGCCCAGGAGTGGCATGTACTTGACCTCTCCCTAACCGATGTGTTTCAGTTCCTCTGATTAGCAGTGACTGCCTGGAGCGGTGTCCAGAAAGGGATTTGGAGGTCAGATCCAGGGGCTCTACATAGTTCTGAGGGCTGAGGTTGACTAGTGACGGCTCTTACTGGTGGGGACAAAGCAGAGGGTTGCTTTCCCCAAACAGAAGGCCAGTCCTCATTTCCTGGATTATGCCTTCCAACCTTCTTCCCCAATATAGGCTCTAGTCAATGATTCCCATACAAACAGACCTTCCTTTGTTCATGGTTCCTGCGTCCCCTCACCAGTTTTTTTTTTTGCTCAGTCTGGAGCAACACCTCCACCCATAGCATTTCATAATTCACTTCCTTTTTCAATATTCCACTCAGTTGTCATCTACTTCCAAAAGTCCTCCCAGAATGCTCCAGCCAGAAATTCTCCCCTTCTTCTGAAGGTACCTGATTATAGGCGTTCATCATGTCTCCCTTATATTAAAGTTATTTATGTGCTTTCCTTCTCTTTTCTGCTGGACAACAAACTCCTTGAATGCAATAACCCTGTCTGGATCATCTTTGAATCCATCATGGATTCACACAAAGACTTACATTGAATAAAGTCTATGCTATAGGAATATATAAATAAATGAATGACAGATGCTCAATAGTTGTTGAATTAATGAACATAAGAGTATTATTACTACTCTCCTGCTGTGTCACAAAGAGATGAAGTTTTATTTTGTAGGCTCTGGAATAGGGCTACAGCCGTGGGAGCTTTGTGAGCAGCTCGGCTTCGAGGATAGGGCACTGAAGGCTCAGCTCCCAGGGGCTCCCAGGCCGGAGAGGAGACAGGAAATTAGATAAATATAACAGGTGACATTGATACTTAAGACTCACTGGGGATTCTTGTCTTAACTTTGCTGGCAGGTCAATAAAAAGCTGATAAGCACAGTAGCTTAGATAATCTTACAGAATATTTTAATGCATTTAACATCAACTGGCCTCATCCTACAAGAACACTGTGTGTGTCTGTGTGTCTGTGGGTGTTCACAGGCTCATGCTTGCTGGGATGCAAAGAGTGAGAGGGCTGTGCTGAGATTCCACAAAATCTCCTGAAATGCCTCCAAAAAAAGAAACTGAAGATTTCCTTGAGATTCGAGAGAAAACATCGCTGAATGAATAATACCTTTCAAGAGGCTTAATACATTGTAAAGAGCATTTTCGCTGATTGGCAGAAATTCTTTCTGATTAATTAATTAGTTAATGTTTTCAAAGCATTTTCAAGATGAAAAACATTTGGTGAGGGCTATGTAATTGTTAGTTTTACTAGGTACCTCAGTTTTTCATATTACTGGGTTTTGTTTTGTTTTTTTTCTCCTGGGTTGCTTGCCAAGACCTGGCAACCCTGCCGCGGCGTGCTGTGAAATCCCCTTGGAGAAAACAGACAGAGAGATGGGCTGCCAGACATCAGAGAATCAGGGAGAAGGACTCTGAAATATATATATGTGTGTGTATATATATATATAAATTTATATTTGAAATATAATCATACAAAAGGATGAGGAGGAGCATTGTGCTGAAAACAAATGACAGACTTGATCAGGAAAATTCCATTTTCCCTAGCAAAGAACCTCAAGTGCCTTGTGTGACGCCATGATTAATAACTATTTGATTAAGGAAGAGCAATGACTAACTTTTACTAAATGCTTTCTATGATCTAGATATTGGTCTTGTGCTTTGTATATATTAATTATTTCCTCCTTCAAACAACTGTTTGAGGTATTATTAGTATAAACATATTTCAGATGAGGAAGCTGAGGGCTAGAAAAGTCAGGCCACTTAGCCAAGGTCATGAACAGCTCAGAAGTGACACCCCCCCGCACTCGGCTGTGATGCTGGGAGAAGGAAAATGAGGAAAGGGCAAAGAGGGGGAAATGAGAGAAAGTGAGAGAGAAATTCCAACTAAATTCTGCCTTTGCAGTGTCTGGTGACCCACTAATCGATTAATAAATAGAAAACAAATGAGCCAACATGTCTTACTGGGTGAGGCAAATTCACATGGCAAAGGTGATTTAGCTTCATTTCCAAAGTGGATATCTACATTTAAAACTTACAGGATCATCTGAAAATCTGCCCACAGACCCAGACCCCTAAAATCCTCATTACCATCAAATGACAGGGCAATGCAGTGAGAATAAGTCCTGGGTCATGAACCTCCAATTTCCCTTTGACTAAAAGCAACTGTCATGTTATTTCTTTAAAAGCATCTTGACAGAATGAAAGAGCAAAAGCTTCAGATGACCGCTTCAGATCATCCCGGCCCCCTACTCGCTGTGTGACCTGGGTCCTCATTACTTAACATCTCTGAACTTCAATCGCCACATTTATAAAATGGGGGAAAGAAAACCTTCTCTCTTCAATTTGTTGTGGGTATTATCTGTAAGCATGTGTGGAAAGTGACTAGCGATGCCTAGACTATAGTACGTGCTGCATTAAAAAAAAAAAAAAAGCAATTCTAACGTTCTCCCTTTTTCCTTCTCTTTTACCTCTCCTTCCTTCCTCTCAGACTCACACGTCCCAGCCCACTGTAGGACATGTTAATAAATTCCCCAGCAGCGGGTACCAGAGTGTGAAAAACAGTGAACAGAGCAAAGTAATGCCACTGAAACTCACTGTGGTTCTGCTGTGCACCCACCTCCCGTAATTAAAACGTCAATGAGACGAACAACATATCATACAGTCTCTGAAATGCACCAGCTCGTTCTGAGAATGGATACCTGGTACAGAAACTAGAGTCCAGTAAGGCAGGTGTCTGCTGTTTATCGGCCTCACTGGCTGCAGGGTCCTCGTGCTGATGTAATTAATAAAGCTCTTTTCAGAGATGAGCGTTAAAGATGCCAAAGTCATAGAGACAAGTGGGGGCGGGGAGATAGCAGAGCCCAAATGACCCCCTCTATCCACAAGCTTGGTGGCCACAGACAAGTTATGTGTTCTCTTTAAGTCTCAGTTTATCTTAACAAAAATACAGCGACTAACACTTAACCAGTGCTGCTACGGGCAGAAGTGAATTAACCCAGGGAGAAGGCATGGAGCACCACCCACGAGTTAGCCCTGTCGTCGGGTGGAGTGTAAGAGCCAGCTGTCCCCGGGGAAAAGATGGTGCTTAAAATAAGGAGTCCATGGTGGGGCTGGGAGGAAGGAGGAAGGGGCCAAAGGACCGCAGCAATAGCAGGAAAGGCCGCTCTTCCGAAGTGCAATTCTGTTACAGAGCAGCAAAAAGGCTCAGAGGTGCTCTCGTTTGTACGTGGTTTCAAGAGGGAACTTGGATGCCGTGGTCCCTCACACACTCCACATTCTGAGAGGCAGGGTATACCACACAGCTCAAATGGGAGATGCTGAAGGGGATGGAACTCAGCTTTCTAGTTTTCCGTCCTTTTTTCTTCATCAAAGCCTTGAACAGCTCATAGCCATCGACAAACATGCTCAGAGAAGTAACAGGTTAAGTGAGGGGAGTTTAGTGCTGTGCCCAGAGACCTGTGAGGAGGCGAGTTACAATCAGAGCGCTGTGCTGCCTGCATCTTCGGGACCTTATTTTTCTAGGAATGAGGCAACCCCCACCGACAGGCTCCCACAAGCACTGGGAAGGGCCCTGTGAGGAGGTCACGGTGTCTCAGAGGGGCACAGGGCCTTGCAAAGCGCAATGAAATTTGAGAAATAGAAGTAGGAAAAGTATTTTTGGTTCTGAGATCAGAAGGCCTGTGTTTGTTTGTTTGTTTGTTTGTTTGTTTGTTTTCTGGTTAGCCCAAATTCTACCCCTCATGCCCCAAAGGAACGCTTCAAAGTTAGTCTAATATGAAAGGTTGCCAGCTAATTGTCAGAGAGGATTAGTATTATCAGTGACCAAACTGTGAGTCTTGGGTCTCCTGGCAAAGGTAAGGGAGAGAGAAGCCAGCGCCAAAACGCAGTTTCAATGGAAAACAGAGAGACGGCCTTTATCCCAGAGGGCCCAGATTTAGGCAGCACTTAGCACCCGTAAGAGCCGACCACCTATTCTTAGAACAGATCAGATAGGAGGCACATTGCCCTTATTTCTGTTTTACGAAAAAGGCCAACCGCCTGAGGGCAAGGAGGGCGATAAACAAAGCAGCCATTAAAGGATTTAGATTAGGAAAGGTAATGTTCCCATTCCTACCCCCAACCTCACCCCACATGGGTTCCAAACCTTTAGAGAGAGCTCGAAGAGCCCAGGGCACAGCCAGGGTCACAGAAAGGGCAAAAGAGAAGAATTGACGGAAAGCCACTAATACAGGTCCACGCACATTTCAGCAAGAGAGGAGGTGGCAGGAAGAAGCAAGACGGTGCCTCTGACAAGGAACTGCGAGTCACTTCTTTTCCTTAATGGACAGGCACATGGTAAGAGATTGCTGTGTAGGCTGATCTGATACCCTAGCCGGGGACGAGCCGAGGAAGCAGGAGACTACTGTTGGTATTTCCTCACTGAGGGTCTCCTTGTAAGACAAAGTTGTCCCCCTGAATTTCTTAAAATCTGTTTATCTTACAGATTTTATCATGCCATCTCTTTCCCAGAAACCTTCCACGGCTCCCTACTGCCTGTAAAATGACATTGAAACCCAACAGTAAGGCATGCTTTGCCCTTGATCACCTGCTTTAAACCTACCATCGAGTCCTCTCTTTTCCCCGTTCCCAACCGTGGACCCCACATTTCGATCATATGGACTTATTGCACGTTTTTTGTTTGGCATGTCTTGATTCCTCCCCTCTTATTAGTCTCCCTTTCTTCTCTACACATTTATCCTTCAGAGCTTTGCTTAACAGAACAGGAGGTTTTTACCACCTCATGTGGTAAATATAATTGTTATTATATTTAACAATTCTTTTACTATTTAATTTCAGATATCATAATAATTATCTTACTTCTATAATGCCTTGCTAGTTATTTGAAGTTATTTGAAGGCTTGGGTTCCTATCTTATTCTTATTTATATTGTGAATGCCAGCCTACAAAACAGCAGCCCGTTCAGTCTGGCGGTTTGGGTGTTTTTTTTTTTTTCCTCCACAAATTAAAAAAAAAAAAAAAAAAAGAAGACTTGGATATTCACGGTGTGACCAGCAGTTTTCTTCACCTATTTTATAAGGGTTACAGTGGCTGAGATCATGTGATCATGACTAAAGCAAACACCACCATCTGGTGGCAACATATGCAAATTGCAGTATCAAGTTTTAAGACTGGTCAGTTTGGGAAATAACTACCTGTATGCTTGAATTTTAAAATCTGACTAGTTACAGTTACCACCTTATGACCATTTTGGTAATGTGTTTTTATGTTGATCACTAACAGATAACTTCAAAGATACTTGTAATGCACTTCATTATTGAGCCTCCCAGCTGCTTTCAATTAAAAAAAAGTATTTATATACTTTAATTGTATGCAGTTTATTTCATATAATTTCTACCTTTATCAAGTTGATTATTTTTTTAAATTATTTCTAATACAATAACTTTTCATACTGGTTCTTTACATTTGTTCTTTCAACAAATGAACCTACTGTATGTAAAGCACATTAGATACTGTATTATATAAAGTGTTCTCTTAAAGTAAAATAATGTCAATGCATGTGCCCAGCACTTGGCCAACCAACGATTTCCATAAATTTGGTCATTTCTATGTACAAAACGGTGGTTGCCCCTCTTAATGATGATCCTTAGGCACTGCACTTGCTACAGATCCTAAAAAAGCTCATGATTATCAAATGAAAAATGACAGTCAACAGACGTTCAGAATTAAATATATTCAGCTAGAGTAATACCTAAAGATATAATTCCCCGAGAATTTGTAGTAACCCTTCTTAGTCAGAACAGAGGAAAAGAAAATATTTATTTATTTTTAGAAAGAGGGGAAGGAGAGGAGAAAGAGAGGGAGAGAAACAGTGATTTGAGAGAGAGACATTGATCGACTGCACCCCAATCTCCTATGCACCCGACCAAGGACCAAACCCTCAACCCAAACATATACCCTGATCTGGAATCAAATTGGTGACCATTTACTTCATGGACTATGCCCAACTGAGCCACACTGGTCAGGGCAAAAAATTTATGGCACGATGTTATCACACTGCTGCTGGACAAATATAAATGTCTTTCTTGTACCATTAGAATTCTGTTCTTGTTCCTCTACATAGTCATCTGATATTGGGTGGGGGGTGGTTATGGATGAAATAACAAAGCTGTTCTATATACACTGGCTGCCACTCAGAGTAAGATGTAGCCTGTATCTCTATTCAGATACACAATATAGCTCCAAAGTCAGGCTGCTGGAGATAAGAATTCCTTAAAGTAAAACACTGTATTTTGAAGATAAGAACTTGCCGACTGAACTGCACCCTGGTCTGAGTTTCATTCTTTGCATGTTTGTGAACTGAGAATCTGTATGGACGCCCCTCTGAGCACCTCCACCTCTCCCTCTGGCTTCTCCCTGTCTCTGATCTCTTCTGCAAATCGTCACCAGGTTATTACCCTAAATCATCCCCTTGCACATGTCACTTTTGTTTGGAAATTTCTCACCTTCCACCAGCCCACAGAAGAAAACGTTAATTGCTCCTTGCAGCCATCATAGCGCCTGACACCTCGGCCTCCCCTTTGCCATACCTACCCGACACACCTGCTACGCTCTCTGTTCCACCTGCTGACCCTTGGTATCACCTGCCAATCACTAAATATGCTCTGTGGCTTCCCATCTTTTTTTTTCCTAGGCCAGTGCTCCTCAAACTGTAATGCAAACACAGGTCACGTGGGTGTGCAGTTTCTGAATTGTGGGCTCTGGGATGACCCGAGCTTCCACACGTCTAACAAATTCCAAAGCGCCAGTGTGGCTGCTGGTCCCGGGACCATACTTGAGTGGTCACCGATCTATTCCACGTCACAACGTGCTCAACTCCTACTGGCGCCCCTGGCATTTCTGACTTTTTAAATAGCTGCCTATTCTTGACAAATCACCTATGAACTTCTCCCCTCCCTAAGGCTTCCCCTGGTCCCTTTGGCCCAAGGTGTTCAACTTCGATGCACATTACAGTCAGCTGCGGAACTTCTCAAAAACCCAGCCACACAAGCACAGGCCAGGTCAATTAAATTGCAGTCCCTGGGGTTGGGACCAAAGCATTAGTTTTTTGTTTTTTTTTAACTTCTCTGGTTACAGCCTGCAGTCAAGGTTGAGAACCACTTCTTTTGGGTAGAAGTGGCTTTTTTCTTTCAATGCCGATAGCTCTTTGCTCTTACCTGCTTTTGTACTTGAATTCTCTACGAACTCTTCTTGTCTGCATAGATAGTCTACTTCCCTACTAACATGCACTCTTCTTGAGGTCAGGATGTTGGCCACCTCTTTGGAGGGTGAATATCTTAGCACCGAAGCAAGGGGCTGTGGGAGCAGAGTCCCTGAGTTCGATTCCCAGACCCATCACCTAGTAGCTTGGGCTTACTTGGTAGGCCCTCCAGGGCTCAGTTTTCTTCTCTGTTAATTAGAAGTAATAGCAATAGCTGCATCATCACGTACCTCTAGTGAGATAAAGCATATGAAGGGAGCACTCAGTGCCAGCTCACAGTATTTGTTCCACAGGTTCGAGGCGTTATTATTATCAATTAGTCTTTGTCTGTTTCACAGTGCGTAACATAGCAGTAAGCAGTCAATAATCATTTGCTGGATGAAGAAGTCAATAAATGATGGAGAATAAATCATATTTAATTGCTCTAAAATAAACCCAGAGCACCAGGCTTCTACTGAAAAAAGTTCAAGTTAATGAATGTTAACTACTTATGAGTGCTTGTAGGTCTCTCTGAAGCCACTGGCCCAGCAGTTCAAATCTAAGAAAAAGCAGATGATCTCTTCCCAATGGAAGAGGCTGGACAAATGACACTAATGACCATCTTTCAAAAATAGTCTTTTAAAAATTTAATTTAATTTTTTTTTGAGAGAGGGAAAGGGAGGGAGGAGGAGGGAGAGAGAGAGAAACATCAATCCAAGAAATTGAACCCACAACCCAGGCGTATGCCCTGACCCAGAATCAAACTGGCGACCTTTCGGTTTGGGGGACGTCACCCAACCAACCGAGCCATGTAGCGCATGTCCACTAAAATCCACCAAGCCTATTAACGTAAAATTTCATAGTTGACTTGGAAAAACTGTTTTCTGGAAAATACCTTTAAAACGAACCCAAACCTCAGCAAGCACTAAATTTCGCCATCTTTAAAACGGCTGCATTGTCTATCCTGCCGTCATGAACTGTGCCTCACCCTCCGTTAGAAGGACACTGTCTTGGCCACCAGAAGTATAAACAGCCCAGCTTTATAATCATTCTTAGGCCAACGAAGCATTTTATCACCATTGAGCTCTAAAGTAGGTAGGTGACTGAAGACGCCAGACATAATAGCAAATGTGAAGGAACAGGTGAAGTCTGCCTATTACCGGAGTGAATAGAGCCCTTTTGTTGGAATCCATCCTGGTGGAATGAATAGCCTCTGTTATGTTTATTGATTACACCCTAAGTATTGAGGCAGAGGTGGCCAGAGCTGCCCAGAAAAATAATCAGGTGCCATTGTGTGCCTTTCATTTTGGCAAAGCCACATAATCAGTCAGAAATTCACTTTTAAATTCTAAACAAAATGTTCGATATTCCTACATCCCGCAAGAATAAAATCCAGCAGGAAGAGAAATGTCTTAAGTAAGTCATAGCTGAGCACTCTTCCCTGTCTCTGTGGCTGCCACGCTGGCCCACGGCACCACTGACCTTTGCCGAAAGAGCTGTTACGCGCCCCCCTTGCACCGCCCACTGGGCCCCACTTTCTTCCCACGCAGTTAACGTCATTTAAAAAGTCCTATCTGATCCTGGCACTGTCCCTCTTAAAACTCTCCAGTGATGTGCTATTGTACTTTGAAAAACCTCCAGCCTCCTCGGTGGTCTTACGCCATCGCAGATGGTCTAGACTTGCCAGTTCACCCGACCCCCATTCTACGTGACATCCAGCTCACTCCTCTCGATCTGCCTGCTTTTTCCTTTTGCAATTGCTTGGGGCTCTCTTGCCTTGGACTTTGCACATCTTTACCCTTCCTCCGTCCTCCCCGGTCACTCTCTTTCTGCGTAGCAGTTATTACTGTGTGCAAGCATGGTATTAATGTGTTCACTTGTTTGGTGTCTGTTTCCACAGAAGTTTGTTCACCTGATAAAGACCCTCGGCTTCAGGTCAAACCTGACACATTGTAGAGGTTCAATACATAACCATGTATATAAGTGAATGAACTCAGCAACATTTTTACCGTCAATTATTTTTGCACATAACATTCAGTGCTTTGCCCTAAAACACAGACCTATCCCTTTCTATGGGAAAAAAAAAAAATCAGAGACATTTCTCCTAAATGAGAATGATTTTTCCTTTGGTAACACCATTAAATATTATATATGTTATCTTATCGGTATTGTAAAACACTGAAACTTGTTATTGACAAAAAATGCTCAAGAAAAACATAGGCTTTATGTCTAATTATCGGACATTGTTACACATAATGATCTATCTATAGGAATCATATGACACATAGTCTTTCATGACTGGCTTTTTTCATTGGCCATAATATTTTCAAGGTTCACCTGTGCTGTAGCATGTTGAACTTTTTTATTGTTGAATGATATTTAACTGAATGGATATACCACATTTTATTTGTATATTCATGAGTTGATGGGTGTTGGGTTCTTTGTTCTTTTTGCTGCTGTGAATAATGCCACTATGAACATGCATGCAAAAGTTTGTCCACGTCAGTGTAAGTTTTACGAAGATGTATGTTTTCATTTACCTTGGTCATCTAGGTTTAGTTTTATGAGGAACTGGCGAACTGTTTTTTAAAGTGATTACATGTATTACACTTCATGTGATACATTTATTCCTAATTCTTTTATTCTTCTGATGTCAATAAATAAAATCTTCGAAAAAAGATTAGAGCGACCATCTCTAGATTTTTATTTTTAATTGACAGTCTTGGCTTTCATACTTTTAAAATAGTCCAATGGAAACGGAGTTGCACATAAGGCTTCTAGCAGCGGTCTGTCCTTTCTGGTCACTGCGTTACACCTTTTCTTTCTTTCTTAAATTATGAAAGGACAGCTAGGTGCATTGCGGGTCTACAGCTGTGTTAGTCCTTGAAACAGCTGGTGCCAACTTGTCGAAAGAAAGCCTCTCCTTTCCAAATACGGGTAAGCCCTGTGTCAGCAGAGACAGTGTCAGCCATGTGCCCACCTTTCCTGATGCCACCCACTGACGGCCCAGGTGTTTAATACATCCATCCTCTCTGGAATGCCATTTTAAAACTCTTAGAGGATCAGGAAGGCTGTTTGTCTCGAAGATATTCTTCCCAGAGCAAAGGCCAGCTAGCCCTGCCGTTGTGAGGGCTCTGACGGAAGCCTAAGTGAGGAAAACGAAGCAGAGAGTGTTCTAACCTGCCACAAATAATGATTTTTAAAAAGCCCCAGAAGAATGTGCTTTGCTACTTTACATAATGCTATAATGCATTAACTCATGTAATATGACTGGCGAAAGTTTATTTATTCATTTATGTCTGCCGCAGGCAAATACTGGATAAATGCTTACAATAGCAGGTTAGCAGGTGTTTCAGCTACAGACATTAGCACCTCCTTGATGTACAGTAACGGTTTGACTGCTTCCCCAGTTCCAGCCCACATGGAAATTGTCAAAGCCTTTCGTGATTTGCACAAAATGAAAAGACCAAGATACCATAGTGTAGCACTGAGATCAATAGAGAATGTGGTCCATTCACGCTTGGGTAATTAGTTCACAATAGATTATGCCATGTGCACAGTGCATGCAGTCTATACATCAAGGGCTCCTTAATCATTTTCACTATCCACTCATCTTCTCATTTATTTACTTATCTGCAGAAATATTCTGAGATGATGTTCAAAGGCCTCACTAACTGCACCCCGGGCTAATACATTCTAGAGACTTCCTCAGCAGTTCACTTTTATTATTTTGTGCAATACACCTTCAGGCTACAGAGTGCATCTATAGGGTTCTCTCTCGCCATGATCCGTCATCCTGTGTGCTTAGCAGCTCACTGAACTGAGCTGATGTAAATGAGGCTTGAAATGTTAAACACAACTTGTAATATCAAAGGTTTTTGTATCAAATAATTTTGTTCCGAGAAAATCTGAGGGAGATTAAGGATGCACGTGGTGTCTAAAATGCCCACCAGTTATATGAAATATCCCAGCAGTAGATGGATAATTACCAGCTCACACTAGGAATACAAAGAAAACAGCTAGTTATCCTGTCCATGGAAACAGACTGGCAAGTTTTTCTGGGAATTAGGTCCACGTTAAAACTTACTGAACAAAGAACCAAAAATAACTGCAGAGATCCGTCTGATAGCAAGCTTTTAGGGTGGGGCCTCGAGGAAGCATTTTCCTTACAACTACAGGTCATGATGATTTCCAAGCCTAGATGAGAATCAAAGTGTGGAAGTGTGGAAGTTTCCAAACTAGTCTCTGTCAACTTCTCTCAAAGCCCCGTGAAAGAAGTTTTTCATAACCTGTAATGTTAACCTGATTTTCAGGGTATGTTTATACTGCTGTTTTGCCCTGCGTATGGAAGAATGCCTGACTCTGGGCTCTGGGGAAAGTGGGGAGGAAATACCTCATCCTCACTGACTCAGAATATAAGTTTCCTAAACCGAGACACTGAGCTTTCCTTGTTAGAGGGAGTCGAACTGAAATAATGCACCTGAAATTCATCGCCCAAGGAGGCCCTGCTGGGATAAACATGTAGTGTTGAGAAACAGAAAAGGATGGCCAGTAACCAGCGAAGCGCATGCCATTCATTCTCAACTGGGGACAACTTTGCTCTGCTGAGAATATCTGGCATCGTCTGGAGACACTGTTAGTTTGGACAAGTAGGGGGTGGGATGGGTGGGTGCTACCAGCATCCACCCGGTGGGTAGAAGACAAGGACGCTGCTAAATATCCAACAATACTCACGGCACAGGCCAAAGAGCAAAGAGCTTCTCAGCACCAAACGTCAGTATTGCTGAGTCTGAGAAACCCTGGCATAGAGTATTGAGGCCACTACCTGAATGACTCAGAATGCATTGAGATTTGGGATTGAATCTCCCTCCACCTGGCTGTCAGTCAATGGAGGGCTGGCCTGAGGCCCCACAGAAAGAAGCCTTCACTTGAGTTAATCAGTATAAGCATCCAAAGGCGACGGAGGTTCCTTCAGAGTGCAGGCTGAGATCAGCCAATCAATTGTATCTGGCTTTCATCCATCATGAGGGGCAATCGTTCCCACAGGAACAGACACTGCGAGGTGACATTTCCGAGGACTGACTAACGTTACAGCAGGGGACATGCTAATTCATTGGTGGTGTAACGTCCTTCCTAAAGTTGCAGTGTTTAGTTAGGGTTTAGAAAGGGTTGTGAAGACAGGAAACGCAGTGCAAATGCTAAGTGTGAACATCATTGTCGCCATCTTTCTGAAGAACTGCTTTCTGCAAGGTACGTTCCAGGCCCGGCGCACACACGGACTTCCCTTCGTACCCACGTGTAGTTACGAGGAGCGCTTCCTATAATGAGTAATTCACATTGTGTCATCTACTTTGCACTCCGAGTTAAAACAAATTAAATAAAGCTCAATTAGAGAGGGTTTTATGCACTACCAAAATGTAGCTGATTGATATTCTAAGTAAATGCAGGTTAGTTCCTGGGGAAAGAATACTGAAAAGACTCCAGAATTATAAAATCAAGGCTGAGTTTCCATGATATTAAACATATGGATGAAACAGATAAACTTCCTCAATATATATATTTTTTTCAATTGTCTCCTTTTTTGGTGTTACATTTAAAACACAACGAAATTTAACTTTTCCCCATTTTTAGTGAATATTTGCCATCCCAGTATTTTTACCTTTCTAAAACGTCTTTTTAATTTTCATTGTGCAGAGAAGAGTCTCTTAACGCACCGTGTGAAAAAAAATAACAAAATAAAAACCCTCTTAACAAGGCCCACTGAAATGTTAATTATAGACTGATTTCTTAATATGCAACTGCTGATATATCTGTAAGTTATTTTAGATTTAATCTTGCCACAGCAGTTACTTTCTAAAATGGCAAACTCGTCTTCGGGTTTTGGATCCGGTGGAAGCTGCCAAACTGCCCACGGTCATAGTAGTCACATTCTCAATGTCACATCCAAGGCAGGGTGGAAGACATCGATGCAATATGGCACACCGCTGATGATTCAATCAGTACGAGACACAGGCAGGCGCGGTTTGCGTTTGCATGTGTTTGCTGAGTCTGCTTTTCTCTCCGTCCCTTTCATTTTCATTGAAATACACAGGAAAACCAGATTTATCAATGTAATAAACTCCTGCCCACATCAAGTCAAACTTTTTGACCCACTCCCTCCTGTTTACTTAAGGCATCCTTGGCAACAGAGACAGGGAGGTTTAAGTTGAAAATTTATAGCAAAAAGATACTAATTTCTAAAAGAAAGGAAAGAACACGTCTTCTATGTAAACGCTAAAACCACGGCACGGTTATACTCCTGCACTTCTCTATATGCTAATTTTTCTGCTCAAAGCCAAAGTTAGATACATCCTGGTGCTCACCATCTGCCTGTTCCCACTTTGCATGCTAGGCCACCCAACAGGCAGACAAAATATTACCGAGGGCATTATCATCGGCAGAGAATGCACCACCTGAGCAAAGAGAGAGAGGGGAGAGAAGGCAGTTCTGATTAACTTATCTAGAGTTTTGGAATTAAAAAACAAAAAAAGCTAGAAAGCTCTTTTAATTCCCACCTACGCGTAAGTTTCATGTTTAGGTTTCGTTTCCTCTTATTGTGAATCTCGGATAGTACTGGCGGCAAAGCCGTCCCCTGATGACAACTACCACCATCTTAATCCATTCCTGACTCCACATTCCAACAGTCACACGTGGTCAAGGGAAAAGGGACCCAGGGACAAGCAGGGGAGGATGAAGATCGACCTGGTGAGGACGATCAAGGTGCAGGGAGCGGGAAACAGAATAAACTAGAACTCATCAACATTCACATTGGCCTGTTACTGCATTCTAATTCCTAACCACGTAATTAAACGTTTTCAGCTTTTGGAGAGGGCCCCCATTGTCCCCAAGAGGATATCTCTAAACAGTGTTTGGGTCTAGCGTGAACATGCATACTTTTAAACCTGTAGTTGAAATAATCAAATGTCTTTTTTTATTTATTAATTTAGTTATACACGCCCATTCAGGATTGGATGTTTTTACATACTCTAGGTGAAATTCATATACCCTACCATTCACCTATTTAAAATGTACAGTTCATTGGGTCTTGGTATATTCAGTTTCAATAAGAAACTTGGGCCCTTCGGTTAGCACCTCTCTATCTTCCCATCATGTCCCCCCAGTCCTGGGCAACCACTAATAGGCCTGTTTTCACTACATAGTTCCCTGTTTGTGCCATTTCTTATGAGTGGAATCAGGTAATACGTGGTCTTTTGTGACTGGTTTATCTCACTTAGCACAATGTTTTCAAAGTTCATCTATGTTGGAGCATGTTTCAGTACTGCAGTCCTTTTCACAGCTGAATAATATTCCTTTGTGCGAACCCTGCGCTTCTGATTATCATTGGTCCGTTATGGGCATTTTAATTGTTTCCGCCTTTTAGTTAGTATGTATAATGCTGCCATAAACATTCGTGTATAGTTTTTTTTTTTAATCATCATGTATACCTAGGATTAGATATTTTAAAAGTATGAACTCAGGATTTTCTTTATATGTTCACATTTCCTGAAACAACTATATTTAAACTCTTCATTAGCACCTTCGTTGTCAAACTTCATCAGCAATAAAGTTACTTTTTGACTTAACAGTTTTCCAGATCATGCCATTTTACTTTATTCCAATTTCTAGAATATGAAGAAATTTCAAAGTCTCACTAGATTTTATCCAAAGCCACAAAAGTTCTTTCATACAACACTGGGATACTTTGTTTTCCCATTCATGTGCCAAGCTCATGTATATTATCTCCCAGATGTATCCACTTCCTCTCTTGCTGTGGAAAGGGGTTTTTTGAGGTTTTGTTTACAATGGCATTGGACACAAATGTGAGGTCAGACCACAAAAATACTTACTAATTTTGTGTGAAATTTATTTCCTTTATTTTCTTGGTTATCATCAGTTGATCTGTGTAAGAATAAAAATCACTTTGATTGAGCTCATTCCTGAACACTGTGTTTTCCGTTACTTTTTGTACTTCCTGTATCTCCCGCTGGGAGGATTTTCCCCCAGCTCCGCATGTGACTGGGTCTCTCACTCACTGAACTGTCACTTTGTTTCACAGAGGTTATAAGACCTAAAATTATAAAGCCACTTGAGATTTACTTTAAAGAGTTGTTTCTGCTTTATTTGTCTCCTTAGCGTTTGTGATCACTGACCACCGATATATGCTCTCACTTAGTTTTGGTATATCATTTTTCTCTCCCACTAGATTGTACATTCCATGAGAAACGGGTATTTCTGGGTTGCGCTCAGGGTTGGACAGAGGCATCTCGAACAGTGTCTTGCACTTGCCAGGCACTCAGTATTTGCTAAATGAGTAAAATGGCTGTTGAATAAATTGGCCTACTGCTCAAAAATAAAATAATTAAGAGAGCTTTTCATGATGTGTAATGAATCAAATATGTTGACTCCCTCTTTGATAACAAATTAGGGGACAAATATTCTCTTTATAATTTGGCATATACATTCATTATTGTAAAACATTCACACGCAGAGATCAAAATAAAAATATGAAGCTCGGCAGACTATGACAAAGTGAACCTGGATATAAGCTCCTCCCCGGGGACACAACAGATCATCTCCCGGAAGTCTCCTCTGTGCTTTTCCTCAGTCACCGACCATCCCTCCCTGTTCAGGTATCCTTGGTAATCGTTTCCTTGATTTTAATTGTGGTTTTCCCACCTAGTGTGCTCTGAGCATCATGACTTTTCCTATTTTAAGATTATATTAGTGAAATAAAGAATGGTTTCTCCTGTATCCATCTTATTGTGTGTACCAGTAATGCACTTCTTTCCATTACCATATTGTATCATACTGGGCAAATTCACCACAGAGACAGAGGGGGCGGGGCTGGCAGGGAGGAAAAGGAGAGAGGGGGGAGAGAGAGAGGAGAGAGAAACATCAATAGGTTGCCTGCCATGTTCACCTGTAGCCTAGGTACGTGCCCTGACTGGGAATTGAACCTGCAACCCTTTCAGTGTATGGGATGCCATTCCAACAAACTGCCACCCAACCAGAGCTCTAAAAAAATATTACATATTTTTGTAATATTTTATAGTTAATTTTTTATAGCTAAAGAACATATTCTGCATGACTTTAGTTCTTTGTTGAGACTTGCTTGATGATCCAACAAACAGTTCAACCGTAAGTGGTCAGCACACATTGAAAACAACATGTATTTGGGAGTTTTATTGGGAATAATATCATTTTATTGGGAATAATATAGTTTTACTGGGAATAACATAGTATGCCCATTAGGTCAAGCTTGCTCACCATATCATTCAATTTTTTTATATTCTTACTGATTTTTAATATTACATGTAATATTTGGGTTTCAATATAAAACCATGCTAAGTGTCTTGTGCTACCATTATATTTTCATTTGTCTTATTTTTCTTGTCTTTGTTTCAACTTATTGACACTTTTTAATTTTATTTTACTCTGTTACTTGGGGAGTAACAGTTTCTTTTACATTCCTTTTATTGGTTCCCCTAGAACTTCTAACTTGTATCTTCGGCTTATCAAAGTCTAGAATGAATTGGATGTTGCTTTGCCCTTTCGCTCCATTTACTATTTAACACCATTTTATTTCATGTGTGTATGTTTCTTTAAACTCAATAAAGTATGCCACAGTAATGTTACTAGTTTGCTTTTAGCATATAGTATCTCGTTAGTCATTAGCATTGCCACTATTATATAGTCAGTACCTGTTACACTGACCCCACTTTACCATTTTATTGCTCGTATTCTTCCCTACTTATATGACCTACCTGGGATTATTTTTAGTTAGCCTAAAGAATACATTTTAAGATCTCCTTCAACATGGGCTTGTTACTAACAGATTGGCTCAGTTTTTATTTGTCTGAAAATGTCTATTTCTGTTTATAGTCTTGAAGGTATTTCGTTTTGTTTATATAGAACTCTAGTTTGAAAACTGCTTTCTCTTGACACTTTATAGTTTCTCATCTAGCTGTATCACAATGTTGAGGAGTCAGCTGTAAGTCCTCTGTTTGTTTCTTTGAAGACAGTATGTCCTTCTCATGGTGGTTGCTTTAACTATTTTTCTCATTGCCTATAGTTTGAAAGTTTTACGTTATGTGCCTAAGCCTGGGTTACATTTTATACACTCAACTTCGTAGGGATTTTTAAATCTGACTTTTGATGCCTTTCATCAGTTTTGAAGAGTTCTTAGTCATTTCTTTTAAATACTGCTTCTCTCCCAATTCTCTTTTCCTTTTGGGACTGAAATTGCATGCACGTAAGATCTGCTCATCATAAACTCTCTGGTTCTATACTTTCTTGTGATTTTCTACATTTTTGTGTCACTGTGGTTTATACTGAACATCTTATCTATTTTCCAGTTTAATAAGTCTATCCTTGTCTGTATCTAACCTGCTGAGAAGTTTATCCACGGAACACTTAAATTTGGATATGACATTTTTTTCAATTCTGAAATCTCTTTTTCTTCTCTTATTTCTATTTTCTTCCTAAGTATTATTTTCTTTTATTTCCTTGAACATAACAGACTTAGTTCCTTTAAAATCTATAGCTGATAACTTTCATATTTGAAGTCTCAATGAATCTGTGTTTATTATCTATTTCTGCTGGTTTTCATTCATGTTGTAAGCTGTTTGTGCTGTTTTTAATTTATGTTATCTTATAACTTTGTGTGCTGTTTTCGAAGTAACTAGTCTTCAAAGATGAAGGGAACCAATATTTTAAATATTTAAATTTAAATATCCATAGTCCTAAAAACACAATTTGTATTACGTATAAGTTAGAAAGTCTTATCGTAAATTAGTGAATATGACTGAGAGCAAATGACTTACAAATAAATTTTGGATCACACCTTGCTCAGAAATTGGGTGCTCCCTCATAAATATAAATTTAAATCGATTTCCTTTTCATATTTAGTAACCTCCTTCTTGCCTAAATGAGTGTCATTTGACTTCTCTCAGAGACTCAATGCCTGTCACCTTTAACGGGGAAGGTCACTGACAAACGTTTTCTGTAAGGGTCAGATAGTAAATATGCGAACGTTACAAGCCATGTGGTCTGCATTACAACTGCCCGAGTCTACTGCTGAAGCACAAAGTGTCCGCAGGCCACGTGTAAACACATGGGCACTGTAGTATCACAATAACGTTTCACTTACAAATACAGGTGGGTGACTAGAATTCAACTGCGAGCCATAGTTTGCCAGCCCATAGTTTGCCAACCCCTAAAAAGGAAACTAAGTTTGAAGCTTTTGCAGTACAGCCTAGAGACTTCTTTAAACATTGCTCTGATTTACAATTATAACAAATAGACATTTATTTCGTCTATATAAAGTGACACCTGTATCTCCGTTCCTACTACAAAGGGGATGTATTCATTTCAGTTAACCATAGTTTGAGATCTTCGTGTGGCTTTCTTTTATGGCCAGCACTATGAGATATTTATTATTTTTTTCAAGAATGCAATCTTGTGACAAAAGAATGTATGCATTATTCAAATTCCTATAGTTTTTCTTTTTTAAGTCTCTGGTATATAAAGACACCTTGAGCGTAAGTGTATTTGAAAAGAATTCTTTCTCTCACATTGTTATGCAGACATCCTTGAGCTGTAACAAATAGTTTGCACATCTGATTCTTTTCAGGATTTCCTCAACTACACTTTTATGAGAGCCATTCTGTTAAAGATAATTTGAGAACTACCATATTTCATATTGTAGGGACTACTGCTTGACATTATCAAGACTATAAAGCTATTTTATCAATAGGGAGAGAGGGAAATCG